>JACCID010000002.1:6600000-6831776 GCA_018906775.1 Sycophila sp. Sp_5 | reverse complement strand
CATCGCTTCGCGCGCTACGATCGGCTTCCGAACGCACGTGACCCCCGGCCGACTTAAGCGCAAGAGGCTGACCGCTGTGCGCGGGCGCACGCCTCGTCGGGGCCAGTCCCGGAATTGTCCCACGGCAACGTCATGATCGGGCATCTGCCCGCGGGCGCGACCTCGGGGAGGGGGGTGTGTAAAACGGGTCGTCGTCCGCCGGCCCGCGTCCGCAGTGACCTTCCGCTTTGGGCATCTTCCATCCGCCAAGGACAGCGGCCCTGCCCTTTATGACCCTGCCGTTAATCCGCGAATTCATTTTATTAATTTACGTATTTCTATTTTTAATTAATAAATTTAATAACATTCAATTTATTTAATCAAATAAAAAAAGCAAGAATATACCTTCAAGGTGCTACTAATTCTGCGCATTATTTATTTACAAACTAAAATATTAATAGTCACATTTATTCAAAGATCCACCAATTCACTTAAATAATTTCCTAGTAATTAATTTTTTTTTTCAACGGGTCGCTGTTGAAATTAACTCACTTCGGTGAGTCTGAAGCTCCATTATTCGTTCCTCGATGCACAAAGCAGTCAGTCTAGCTTCAGCGTCGGAATCCCAGCAGTCTTCCATCGTCTCCCGAATTAAACGCACTCCGGGCTTATCGGCCAAATTTCCTTCTAGCAACGGGCGCGCCTTGTTGCGGGATACCAACACCTGCATTTGCTCGAACGTCGGATGGAGTCCTGTTTGCATAAAATCATATTTTTTTTATGACGTTTTCGGAATCATCCCGGAAGCGATAAAGTTTTAGAAGGCCGAGCTCGGCGCGTACCGATTTCCTTTTCGAACGGCTGCCTGTACGTCGGTACCTCGGTGCCAGGAACATAAACGTCGCTGCAGCGCGATACAAGTTCCCAGAGGATCAAGCCCATTGCGTAAACGTCGATTTGCTTCAGGGAACTCTCGCAGTCTCGGAGATTTACGGCCCCTTCCAGCACTTCGGGCGCCATGTACTGCAGCGTGCCAACCTGCGAGCAACAAGCGTTTTCACACTCTGCACTTTGAATTTTCGTTTTTTACCTACCACAAACTTTTTAAATTCCGATGCAAATTTTAGAAATATTTTAGAACTTTCTTTTATTCTCAATTTTAACGAAAATGGTATTTAAAAGTGGAGGAAGTTAATATCGTTTGTACGTTAAAATGAATAAAAAAATCTTACGTCGTTAATTGATTTGGTTTCGGCGTGCTGCTCTTCTCCATTGCAGTAGTATTTAGAACCTGAGATTTGGACTGCGAGGCCGAGATCGCAAATGCAGCAGCTGCCGTCGGATTTGATCAAGATGTTCCTTGAGTTCATGTCTCTGTGTGCTATACATGGTTTGAATTTGTCTGCAGAGATAAAAAAAACAGAAGTGAATACTTTTTTTAATTGAGATGGAGAAATAAATTTTACTTTATAAACAATGAATGTACCTCCTCTGCGAATATCCGTGTGTAAGTATGCCAGTCCTTTTACTATGGATAGGGCCATTTGCAAAACGACATCCAGTCGATTGTGTGGTAGCGCAAAAATTCTGTTAAGGTACCGCCAGGAGCGTAAGATAGTACCATTAGATATTCAGTAACTCCATCCATACTAACTCTTTCGTCCGAACCTTAAAGAAAAAATTGCAATTAATAGTAACAATCAATTTAAACATAAATTCAAAAAATTTATTTTTAATTGCTATTACCATAATAGTGTAATAATGACGAGTGCTCCATGAATGGTAAACAGTATATCTCTCTTTCATTCAAAAAATAACTTTGATAATGGCCAGGAAAGATTTTTACAGCTACCTCTTCATCTCCCATACTTCCCTGCCAAACTGTTCCATATCTTCCTTGACCTGTTTTAAAAATTAATTATTAAACGAATTGCTTTGAAGTTCTCTTGGCTTCTTTATTAGTTAGAAAATTTAAATATTTGACTTTTTGCTGTACTCACCAACTAAAGTCGTTAATTTTAAATGGTCAACGGTGTAAGTACCAGTTCTGAGTCCATTACCCTCATTATAGTTGTCATTATAAGGCAGTGGTTTACCCAATCTCATTAAAATATTATTTTTATAGATTCGGTATATCAAAATAAAAGTTGTAAAAGTGACTAGTAAAACACAAGCTAAGGTAGTCACTGTAATGAGCATCAAATGTTCCGAGTCCACTTGCTCTAAATGTTCAGTTGCTAAAAAAAATATTTGTTTAAAACATTTTAAAACGAATCTTATGATAAATAATTAAAAATAAGGAAAATTTCAATTTCAATAATGATACAAAAAATAAATTGTTACCAATGAAATACAAATAAATAAAATTATGATATTAAGAAAACGAAACATGATTAAAAATTAAGAAATTAAAAATTCCCTTTTGCAAAATAAAATAAATGAAATAAAAAATACCTGCAATAATCACACTTAAATTATTCTTACTTGCTGGACTGGTTAACAATAATTTATTTTCAAATGGATCTGTCACATTCACATTGCAATAATCTTCTCTGCAGCAACAGAATTTAGCATTGTTCAGAGCTTTGGTCCACCGATTAGCTATGCATTCTGTGTGTTCACAATCTTGACCTTGTTGATTCCAGCATCCTAAATTGTAACAAGGTATTTCATTACCTCCTTATATATTTGCAAATACACATTTTCAAAAAAAAAAGTATGTACCTTGCAGGAAAATGTTTATTTTAGTTCCATTTGGTGTACTTTCTTCTTGCCATAATGCATAACAATATTGATTGCATCTTTCAAATTTTACATCAGTCTAAAAGATATTAGACATTATTAAAATTATTATATCTATTTTGTTAAATTATTATTCTTAGAAAGCTGTACATACCTGATTGTGATTATTGGTATTGAAAGCATCTTCGATATCATCAGCAGAATTCTGCTGCTCCAATATACTTTTGTCATCGCTTCTTCTAACAGCGCATACTTTATCAGCTGCGACCAGAGTGAAGCCTGCACTGCAGACAACAGTGACTAGTACAAATAATACAATGGCTTTCATTGTGTCTTCATGGGCCACTTGAACTCTGGTTGATTCATTAGTGATGCATTTTATGCACTGCCATTTTTTACAGTCAGATCATTGGGCTTCAGTCTACTAATGAACCAGTTGAGACTGTCACACCAATAATCAAGATAAAAGACTTATCCTCTACCAATTTATGCATCACTTGGATCTTCGTCACCTCCACACTTTAAAAACTACATTTGCCTAATTTTCCTCAAGAACACTGCAAAGCAAGCTGGCTTCAATTAACCGCCAGAACCATCGAGCTCGATCAATCCTCCACAAATTGTGTGCTCGAGCTCGCTCTAAATCTAGAAGACAGAAAAGATTACTGATAAATACCAATGACACATGCACATACAAAACACAAACATAAACACAGCACAACAAACAAGTGTCTAACCTAGCTAAAATTATCGCCGATGAAACAAACAAGAAAAAAATCGAACAATCGCAAAAACTACAGCCTCCAATAAAAAAAGAATAAATAAATCTACCAAAAATCAACTCCTTTTCTTTCTCGCATCGCCAAAAAGGCTGACGACCGCGGCCCAGCGTACATCAGCACAAGCAAAAGGAGCGCAGTCTTAAAAAAAAAAAAAAAAAAGGAAAGAAGAAAAAGGAAAAAAAAAAAGCAGACGGCCGGAGGTGCACGCACCCACGCGCAAGTTACACGCAGACGGACCGAACTGCGCCGAAGGAATCGATAAGACGTCGGCGAGGCGCGATAAAAGAGCGACGAGCCTCGGCGGACGCTGCGCGAGGTACTTACCCCCGAAAAGAGAAAAAAGCAAAAGGAGCGGGCGCCCGAAGACACGAACGCACAGCAACGCGCGCACCGCGGCACCGCCGTCGAGGAAGTCGCGGTCGTCGCTCCGGGCGATGGGCCGTGCGCCGGGGCCTGGTCTAGAGGCCCTTGTGGGTGGAGGGGCTCCAGGAGGCCCGCGCCATCGGCGGACTAGGCACTCGTATCGGGGCGCGCTTGGCTCGTCCTCGTCGCCGCCGTCCCTTTTCGCGTCCGCGGAGGCTCGTTTCTCGGCGCGCCGCCGAGCCGCGCGCGAGTCGCGCTCACCCACACTCACTCGCGGGTATACGGGCGGCCGCTATTCGGCGGCTGTGTGTGTGTCGCGCGGGCGTCGGTGTGTTTTTATTTTTTTTTTCTCCCTCCCTCCGTGTCTGTCTCTCGCTCCCTCGATTTTTTTTTTGCGACGACGCGTGTGTGCTCGCGAGACGTCTGGCTGGATTTGGGACTGTCTGGCGGCGGCGGCGGCGGCGGACAGGGAGAGGGAGAGGCGGCGATAATTTTTCGACGCTGGACTTTAACCACGAGCCTCGGGGAAATGCGCGATTGATATTGCGCGAGATGAGTGTATACTGCTTGTGCGTACGCGAGGCAGACACTGCACAGCTGAGTTTAAGGTCGCGCTGATTTTCGTGATTATTGATTTAGTTTATTTATTTCTCGCTCATCAAGACGCGTCACGCAATTTCCTAATCACAATAGCAATTTTATTAAGTTTTTTCTCTCCGTGTATACTCAACCTACGACGATTTTATACACTAAACGTAGTCAAAATTGCTATATATAAATAAAGCTTCCTCGCCTTCACTTATTACATGGATAAAATTAAATTAAAGTTAAATTATTTATTTTAGTTATTTCTCGCTCATCAGACCTGTCACGCATTTCCTAATCACATATGCAATTTTTATTAAGTTTTTTCTCTCCGTGTATACTCAACCTACGACGATTTTTATACACTAAAACGTAGTCAAAATTGCTATATATATAATAAAGCTTCCTCGCCTTCACTATTACATGGATAAAATTAAATTAAGTTACAATTATTTATTTTATTTATTTCTCGCTCATCAAGACTGTCACGCAATTCCTAATCACATAGCAATTTTTATTAAGTTTTTTTCTCTCCGTGTATACTCAACCTACCGACGATTGTTTATACACTAAAACGTAGTCAAAATTGCTATATATAAATAAAGCTTTCCTCGCCTTACTTATTACATTGGATAAAATTAAAAGTTTAGTAAAAAATGATTATACTATTTACTAATGGAGGAAAGATGAAATAAAAATTTTAAATTTTGCTACAAGTCTAGCACATTTTACCATACTTTCTAGTAAAATTTTTATCCGTCGAGTCTTTTCCTGCACTAATTAAATAGTATACTAATTTTACTAGACTTTTCTCTTCCGGGTATGTAATTTATATTGTAATAATTAATTTGTTTATTTTTTATGGGGGGTTGTGGAGAATTATTGTGGGATTGTGGAGAATTATTTTGTTTGGGGTTTTAAGTGTAATAATAATACGTAATATAAGTAATTCATATTGTAGTAATTTAAATAGTTTATTTATTTATTTTGTTTATTTTTATGAGGGATTCCGAAGAATTATTGTTGTGCAATTATTTTATTTATCTTAATAATTATTATTCTAAAGTGAAATAAAGTATTATTGTAAGTATTTCATTTATAGTTGTTATCCAGATTTTCAACCTTTTTTTTATCGTTCTTTTGCTATATGCTAAATTTTTCAGTTCAATATGTAATATATGTATATAATTTATATTGTAGGAGCTTAATTCGAAGCATTTTAAACGTTCGTATATATTATAAACACCCGACGTTTCGGTGTGTACTTGACAAAGCTTAGTGTGACGTTTTAATTATGAGGAAATTTCGCGTCTACCTTTTAAATTATTTCGATTTATATATAAATTATAATTATTGTATATCATGTATAATATTTTTAAAAAACATACATTTTTTGTAATCATTGAATTATTAATTTTTTGTTTTATGCGTCAAAGTAAAAGATTAAAATGAACTTTTGTTTTATAAATATGAGATAAATTTATGCTTTTTTTGAATATTTGTAAATATTTATAAATAATTGTATAATATATAAAATATTACTTATAGTTTAAAATACTTCTACCTAACTTTTTACGTGCTTGGAAATATATCATGATTGCATGTTTGCGATATATGACTAAATATGTTTCAATAACATGAGATAGACGAACTTTATATTACAGGTTTTGGAATAATAATATACCAAATTCATAAACCGCATAGTGTATAAATTGTAAAATATAATATTTGCATGTAATAAAATGTTGGTGTACGTTTATGTACATACGCTCAATTTTATTGCCTTTTTGACGATATGCAAAATTTGACATTCCGTTTTTGCACGAATTCGAAGAATCTATGAATATTGAAATACATGAAAATACGAACACGTTTATTTTCTATTACTTCTAAAAACAGCAGTAAAATAAATGCGAATAAACATACCATAAACAACAATAAATTCCAGTAATTGAAAATGTCAAGTTAATGCGACGTCCAATACTGTTTAAACGAGAATAAAATCGACAGGAAGATTTGTACAAAATTTTACGATCGATCTTTTATCTACAAAATCACTTCATTAATTCTAAAATTAATGTTTATATTTTTTAGCTTTAGTTTAAGTGTTGTTATTCTTTTTTTTTTGAGCAAAAATTAATACCAATTTATTCAATACTAATTGGTTTATGCAGAAGTGAATCAATAAAAATTTAATAAACGTATACAAGCTCGTAACAAAGTTTTGTTATTTTATTTTTTACGGAGATTTAATTTCTGAAGAATCTCTCGTGTCTATATTATTATCGGCTGTTATCTGTGCCGGAGAATTCGGACGCGTGGCTCTAGAATCTAGAGAGCTATCGCAACCCTTGATTATTGACAGAGGACTTTAAACCGCTTTGTGAAATGATTATCTGGTCGATTGCTTTTGACACATATCCGTACGTTTGTCTGCTGAAATTCGCATCTACAGTCCACCTGCAAAAGAAAATCACAATTGGGTGTATATTTACAATTGTTTAATTCATTATTCTTCTGTCACCTATGTATTCCCTCAAGATTTCTTATATTTTTTTAAATAATAAATTTATTACGGTGGAATTTGTGGCGCTTCATTTCTTGCAAAGAAATTTATTTCTTTTTGTTTAAAGTTATTAAATTAATCCTTCTTCTATACCTATAGTTCCTTAAGTTCTTTTATATTTTTTGAATAGTACATTTTTTACGGTGATATTTGAGGTGCTTCAGTTCTGCAAACGCTAAATGATTTCACTGTACTTAAAATTATATTTAATGAATCACTTTGCACCCGCAATCCTTTAAAAACCTTATATTTTTAAAATTTATATTAAAAGTCAAATTTGTAGTGCCTCAATTCACTTGTGTATAAAATAACTATATTTAATAAATTGATAGCCTTTAAAACGTAAAACGACCTGAACAGCTTAACCACGTGAACAAAAGTATTTCGCACAAATGTCATTTTTAACTATAAGAACAGACTTAATTTAATTCTTAATTTAATTACAAAATATTAAAAAAAAAAAACAGAATATATATACACAATTAAATTATTACATCAATTGATGCTCGTTTTAGTTCACTCTTATCTTATAATTTTGTATTAAGAACCGAATTAAATAGTAATCAATTCATTGTTCATTAGAAATTACTCCTTTTACGCATCACCCAAACTACGTCTTATGCAATAAATTATTTATACATATTTAAACTAAATACCAATTTGCGTATTCTATCGCGCTGTCCATATACAAACGACCCTAAATTCACAATTCCACCCGAACAGACGTAACCCAATACAATAAAAGAAAGTTCTATCCGTCCATCGACAATCCGCAAAGCAGTCGATTCAATCCCCGAGCAAATCAGAAGCGGAACATTCCAATAAGCTCCGCCGAAAAAAAAAGCACGAGGCATTCACCGTGCTAATGCCGGCAGTCGAGACCAGCGGCAGGACGTATTAACCGTTAAGCGCATCCCCTCAAAAGCGAAGCAATTCAGCCTGGTAAACGACGGCCTCTTTCATCCAAAACACGGGGCGACGCGCGCGGGCTAACGCGCCTCGAATTTTAATTGCGCAAGCTCGTATGTCGACGGTGGGATGCCTGCCGCCACCCTGAACTATGCATTGCGAGGGGACGGCGGTCCGAGACTGCGCCGGGGACTATACACACGCGACTGTGAATCATACGTTCCAGTTCGCCGATGAATTTTTGAAATAAAACTTGTACCGTTTATGTGTGTGTGTGTGTGTGTGTGTTTAATTTAATTTAAGGCATTTTTTTTTTGCATTGTGTTTTTTTTTATTTATAACTATGGCAAAGTTTAAGCTCTTTGCACGGTAAATCAGCTGGAGTGAAATGGAGTGAAGATTTAATGTATTGGAATCGATTTTTGTGCACTGTGCATTTTTTTAATTCTACTATTGAAAGTTGAATTAGTGAAAAACTACTATAATTAATGCAATTTCGCTGAATATTAGTGAAAATAGCTTCACGATCACTTATTTTTTAAATGATTCGTTTTAGACAAGTTTGTGTTTTTAGTGTTTAAAATAGTTTATTAAATTTAGCAGTAGTAGTGTGCAAAATGTGCAAAATTTGCACATTTTACACATTCTGCACATTTTACAAATTTTTCAGTTTTTTTCGATTTCCAACATGTTTCGGCTATCTATACAGACGAGTATAAATTTTTATTTGACACAATTGATACCTGATACTAATTAACTCATAGCAATCACCTTTAGTATTTACCATTTACCAATACCTTATCATTTACCATTTACCAAATTGTGCAAATTGTGTATAATGTGTAAAATGAAAATTTATACTCGTCCGTATGGCCGAAACATGTTAGAAATGAAAAAATCTGAAAGATGAGTAAAAATGTCTCTTCGTAATATCTATAATGAATAGTGATGCACCACCGCAGCGATCGAATGGTTTCCTGATATCTACGCACACCCTTCGCTCGGCTTTCGCTATTAGTAGTGCAATAATTAACCATACACTAAATTTATCTAATTTAATTCATCTTTTAGGAAAGTTTGTTAATTTCAACATTTTTCTGTTATGTTTAACAAATTATCTACTATAAGGACCTTTAAGATTATCTACATATTCTGTAAAAAGTTATTTGTTATATCATTTGAGTGATTTTTTTTAAGGGAATCTTGTACATAAAATATAAGGAAGAAACCAATTTTGTATGATAACTACAAATAGAAAAATGAAATGTAATTTTCTATTCGAGGTTCAAAAAAAGAAACATAAAATTTTTTTATCATGATGTAGAGCTCAGATTAACGGAACAATTCAGAAGATAATCGGCAGTAATAAACGAGTGATACATCAAATTAGAATACTGTATGCACATGGACTCGAGTCTCAGGACACAATTTTATTTAACTTTTTTTTTGTTCGAATTACATTAATGAAGACAACGAAGTACAAATATGAATTTAAATGTAATGTATTATATATATATTATGTAATGTATTATTATATTATATATACCCTCCTACTCGCTCTGCTCGTCCACCCCCCATTTGTTATTTTGCGATACAGACGAATTCTAGAAAATAATTTTTGCATTTTTCACCTGTTTTTTACCTGTATACGATACGAAACTTCATTTACCCAATTAATATATAAAATCTACATACACTACTCGTTGTAAAATTATTTTTTATTGTATAGCGATATAAAAAGAAATTTAATTATTAAATTGTGAGGCACAGTGCCTTATGATCAGCGAGTCAGGTTACATAATGATGATAATAGTGCCGTTACTCTCAGCAAAGGCTACGTTACAAGCGCTATATTTTTTTTTCTACAATGGCGTATACAATCGTGTAAATGAATACAAAAGAGTATAAAAGAGTATACATTGATCGTTACTATAAAACGAACACAATGACATAAAAAAGTGAGAGGTTCTTACAATAGTATATGCATTTATTCGATATTAAATGGGAGGAAGGTTTTAGTTTATTATTATATTCTTCTTCTTTTTCTTTCTTCATTCGATCCACAATTCAGGCTGCGATTCTTTTGTGCGTCCAGTCGCACTCTAGACTGTCCCTCTCGAATAGAATTCTGTCTCCTATTAAGGTGTCCCGCGCGTAGTAGAACTCAATTACATTGGGAACCAATTTGTAGCCAATACTGAAAGGAGAATTAATTTTTCATTACTTTTACGTTGCACTACGTTCACTTTGCTTCTCTGCGAGTTTACTGTTTTCGACTTTTTATTTGGGAGTAAAAAAAATTGTTGCCGCTGTATTGCGATATTTTATTAACGTCGCGTTATTTATACTTAGTTTGCAGGATATCAATCAATTTAGTTCCATTTTGTATATCTGTAAATGTTTTGTAAATGAAAGCTTTTATATTGTTCTCTAATTTTATAAACTCTTTGCGACGTATATTTCGAGCTTTTGTTCAATCCGCGGGAAAATCGATTGGTGCAAATAAAATGATTTTTAAAATAAAAAAATTATATTTCTTAACATTGATAAAAAAAATTATCGCCACTTTTCATGGTGAAGCTCTTTTATGCTTTTGAAATGAGATGGAGAGGATTTTATTGTAAACAAATTGTGGTGAAGCTTCCGATAAAAATTACACGATAAAATGTAATCGTAGGGCGTGTTGAAAGCAAAAAAATAATTTACAAAAAAAAAAATCACTGCACTTCTAATTAGAATTTTGAATGATCCACTTCGGATTCATTCATTCATTTAATTCAGAATGCATAATGCTTACAAAAAAAAGCTTCGTAATTTTTCGCTTCGCAATTTTCACATAAATATTGTCGTAACCATTACGGAACTTTTCTTAAATAAAAAATATTACAAATCTTCAGTAATCACTATACTTCAGCTAAAATTTATTTTAATTGTTCCGTAAAATGTTCACTTACAGTACATACAGTGAGCTTAATTTTTACAATCAAATTTTCTCTGTGCATTAAAACTGATTAACAGATCTGTGCCCTCAATTAATTAATATTATCCATAGCGTCACAATTTTTGTTCCAGATTATTCACTGAGAGAAATGTTATAGTAAAAATTACTATATTCCGTAGGAACAATGCGACATACTCGAGCAATGACAATTTTTACTCTTAAAAATAGTCGTAATTGCTATATACATACAGAAATTTCTACTATATATGTAGTAATTTTTCCTATATATATCTTTATTTATTTATTTTTATATTGGTGGACTAATTAGTCCTGAATTACAAATTGAGATATAAAATTAAAAACTTAAATATACTATACTTGAACTATAATTGGATATAAAAAAATAAAAACTATTACATGGTCAGAAAAGTCTAGTAAAAATTACTGTACTATTTTGTAATGCAGAGATAAACTCGATAAATTTTAAATTGCTAAAAAGTGTAGTAAAATTTACTGTGAGTCTAGCACAACTTACTATATTTTCTAGTAAAACTTTTAATTTGTCGAGTTTGTCCCTGCATTCCAAAATAGTACAGTAATTTTTACTAGACTTTTCTTTCCACGTAATAAATGAAGGCGGGGAAGCTTTATATATAGCAATTTTGACTACGTTTTAGAGTATAAAAATCGTCGTAGGTTACGTATACACGGAGAGAAAAAACTTAATAAAAATTGCTATTGTGATTAAGAATCAATTTGTGGTACTTAAAATAGCAATTTTTATCATTAAAATAATAATTTTTAGAATTTTCGTACTAAAAATTACTATTTTTCATACAAAAAATTCTCGTCTGTTAAGACTATCACTCCTTTCTTAACCACAATAGCAATTTTTATAAAGTTTTTTGCTCTCAGTGTACCCCATGGTTCCTACGTAACGCAGCAAATTTTAATGCATCATTTCACTCCGTAATATCTACAATGAATAGTGATGCACAACCGCAGCTGTCGAATGGTTTCCTGATAACGACGTACACCCTCCGCTCGGCTTCGGCTATTTTCCAGTCGGTCTGGGGCCGCCTTTCATGGGTGGCACAGTATTGTGTGGCCCGAGCGGTCAAAGGAGCCGATCATCCGTGCACTCATTACTCCGACGGATTTCCCCGTTTGTCTTTCCCGTCGACGGGGCACTTATGACGCCTCCACCGTCTGCACCCCTGCGACGCTTCGCAGGTATATATGCTAATGGCAGCATCATTGTCTGGGCGCACGACGCGTGCACGTACCTGCGAGGTAAACAGAAGGTGTGGGTGTGGGAACTGGTGGAAAGGGGATGGGGCGCAAGGTTCGGACAATGGATGCAGATCATATGCGGCTTTTGTCTTGGCGCCTCTTTCGCCGGGGAATTCGCTATATTTAAAGCCTTGAATTTTCAAACAGCGGGGAACCCAACCCTGTTTCTGGTATCAGCTTCCTGAAGGACTGCTTGTGCAGTACACAAAAAAAGAAGAGCAATTGCTACTTTGTTAACCAGTGGATTTGACTGTGCAAATGTTCTACTACTTTTCGAGAAAGATGCTAGTGATTCAAGCTACTTTAAATATTAATTTTAATTAAACGAATATTATTATTTTGTAAAATTTTAATTAATGAATTAATGCATTTCAAAAGAATTTTATTATTTTATTTTTGAAACTTTTTATTCTTGTCCAACAAAAATAATATCGGTCATAATGAGGAGAATCTGCTTTTGCAACCTTTTATTTCAAAGTAGAATTTTACTGATTTTGCAAAGCAGTTTTTATTTTTTCCTAGTCTCGCGGATATTACTGATGCAAAATTGTAAGAACTACTTCTGTTTTTTTTTTGTGTATATTATTTACTGAAAAACGACATGCGGGCTGTACGTAAAACTTCTAAATTTATGGAATGAAAATTGGTTATAATGAACAGTCAAAAAAATAAGAACAATTGAACTTGTTATTATAATAATGTAGTTTATAGGTAATAGCAAAAGATTGCAGTCTACCAGTAAATGCTTAGAATTTGGCTATGAAAAGTAGCGGTTGAGCTAAAATTCTATAGAATCGTTACAATATAATTCAGAATTCGCTAATTTATTTAATCAATGTAGATGGACTCGATAAGTATTCGATTTTTAATTTCAGAATTTATTGAGAATGTTTTTCTGTGATTCGTGCAGTGATTTTCCCATTCAAAATTTCAAGAACTTACAAGTCGTCCAGCGACTATGTTTTTTTCGGTATAATTTTTACAGAGAGCTTCATACCTAAAAACGCAAAAAATGAAATTTCAATCCTTTTTCCAAAAAAAGAAAAAAACGATGATCGCAGAATATTGTGAAGATTTTAAAGTTCTTGAACAAAACTGGACGATCAAAATGTATCACAATTTCTTTAGTCTGCTTTTTCCAGAGAGAATATTATAAACAAAATAAACCTGCAAAAAGGAGAGAATAGCGTGGTGGATTTTCCGGCAAAGTGTATATAACACCTTTTACACCTCTCTATACGAAAAAAAAGAAGATAAAAAAGAAAATATATATAGACTATAAAAAAAAGCTTCGCCGTATCGCGTATCCCGCGCGTGGGAGATGATTTTATTTAATCCCCTTTGAAAATGTTCTATTATATAAAAATCTCTTAAAAGTAAACCGGCGTTCTTCCGTTCCGATAAATTTGCGGGGGTGGGCTTAGAGAAGAAAGGACTAAAAATACACTCACAAATGGTCGGGCATCGGCAGGTTTTTCTTATTTGCCCGGACCTCGTTCAATAATTGATCGTGCCGAGCTTTCAGGTCATTCCAGTCCACTTCTCGATCCTGCTCGCAGATGTAGGCCCGGATCTTACAGAACAGCTTGTCCTTCTCGTACATTGGGCGGAGGCTGTCTTTCTCCAGTTCCACTATGTTACCCTCTATTCTAACCTTCATGGGGAGAATCGTATTATTGCTTTTTATTGCTATGGTATATGCCTTTTTTTATTCTGTAGAGTCTTTTGTTTGGCACATTTTTTGTTTTACTTATTTAAGAGGAGGTATTTTTTATATTTTCTAATGTTTTTTTTTTGTATATACACTGAGTGAAATGTTTTGGAAAAAATGCTACTATTCTAAAAAATATTACTATATCCAATCTGGGAGCGGAAGCACAGATTGCATTAAGCGAAAAAATTACCATTCTGTATTATAAATTATTCTAGAATTCTAGTAATACTTACTAGAATAGTAGGTACATATTATTAGAATTCTAGTAAAATTTATAATACAGAATGGTAATTTTTCCAAAACATTTCTCTCAGTGTATGATTAATTTGATTCATTTATTAAGCTTTTATTCTACTGGACTCTTAAGTTCGTACGATGCTTGTGAAATATGGAAATAAATATAAATAAATTTAAATAACTAAAAATGAATATAAAATTGACAGGTATATGGTAGATGAACAGATTATTCAATTTCATTTTATTAATTATTCATGGTTTTTTTTATGTTTTATGGGTGATTTTTTTATGTTTTAATAAAAGTTGGTTTATTTTCGTGACGTGCAAAATGTTGCATACTATAATCAAGAAATTAAATCACCGACCATTTACTTTACTTTAAATTAAATTTAATAACTATACTTTCATCTTAACTTGCTCTTTTATTTTGATAAATATTTGTTCTACTATTAAAAAAAAAATAAATAAAAAGGTAACTTAACTGATTTTAAATTATTTTTTGTCTTACCTGTCGAGCTACACGTTGATCCTTATCATTTATGTAAGTCCACAAGAAGCACATCGCAGCGGACGGCACCTCTGACTTAAAAAAAAAAATTAATAAATAAATGTATATATTTATTAAACTCGGGCCGTTAACATTTTTTTAATATACACATTGTGTACTCGTAATAATTCAAATTTGATATTATACCAGCTCTTTTGCTTTACGGCTGCGATTGTCCGTGTAAACGACAAAACCATCGTCGTCGATTCTTCGTAACGCTAAGTTTCGAGAGCTTACTTTCATATCTCTGAAATTTATGCATTATCCATTATAAGTCATTTTATTTCACTTTAACTGATATAATATACGAACTTTAATTTTTATCCCCTCTAACTAAATCTGTGTCTTAGAAATAAAATAATGTTTTTTTGTATATGTATTTTTAAAAATGGGTCTATACTAAACATTTTTTTTCTGATAATATGAAAGAAAAATCATTACACGAAGTATCAAAGGAAATTAAGCTACTCTAATAACTCAGCCTTCTCTACAGAATAAAGTATCTTTTTTGTTTCTTTATATTATCAAAAAATGTTAAATTTTAATCAACGCAGAAAATTTTCTAACAAAATTCCTTTATAATCCCTCAATAAGTGCAAGCTTACTCTGAAGTCTGAATACATTTTATGTGAATTACAAAAATAGTAACTTACTTGTACACTACTCACGAAATACGTGAGTAATTTACACTAAAAAAGAAGGAAACCTAAATGAAAATAATTACCGTAGAAAATTTTCTGCGCTTAAAATCGATCAAATGCGAAATAGAGCGAGCGGAAAATTAAATCTTCGAAAGTTGTAGGAGCTTACTTCGATACCGTAGATAAGCAGACGGAGGCAGGTAAGCCCGTGGAAAAGTTACCAGCCTCCTTGTACCAGTCTTTGAAGAGATCGTACGGGTTGTCGGTCTTCAGCTCGATGTAAGCCAGATCCGAGGATTCGTCGTTTATTGAATTCATTTTTCCTTAATTCGTTTATTGGATTCAAGTTAGTCGCTAGTGTCTCGGCTGTTGAGCGACAGAATTTGGTGCGTGTTATCTGCAGAAGTACCTTCTAAGGAAAATATAATTATTATGCAATTACTAATATCTTGTTTATTTTTTTTTTTAATTTTATCAGTAAATAAAAATCATATTTTCAAGAAAATTATTATTTGAGGACATTTTAACTGATAATACAAGCGTATTTACGCTTTTTGTTCGGTAAACAAGCTTATTAAATAATAATAACTAATGGTTATATGCGTATACGTTTATTCGCAATTATTTATTTTCTACCAAAACTAAATTACGACCGATAAGCGCGTAGCTGTGTTTTAATAACGTCGATTTTTAGTATAGCATGCATACAAACTAAAGGTAATTTAATAGAAATTATTAAATTAATTATAAACAGTAAAATAATTATAGGAGCCTGTCAACAATTTTAATTGATTATAGAGTTAAAATGAGTCATTAATTTCTTTTATATTTGTTGCGTTATTTCTCTGATATAATTTTGCCGTACCATAGTCACTGATTTGAAGGAAACTTTAAAACTTACTTTAACTGCTATATATATATATTAGTTATTTTTCGGGTAACTTAATGATTAAAAAACACAGTACATTTAATATTGAATTATTTATTCGAAAACGGAAATACTTGTCATCACTTAAAATAATTTTTCAAAAATTTTGCACCGAATAAAGCTCTTTTCAAAAGCTCTTTTACCGCGGAAATAGTACGTTCCAAAATTTCGACAATTGAAAAATTTCATAGAAGTGATTTATACAATAACAAAAATCTTTATTTTTTTTAATAAATCTGTAAAATTTTGTTAATAAAAAATACAGATAAACAACGTCCACCCAAATAAAATGTTGACTAGCTTCAAAAAGCTCCTTAAGATTTCTAAAAACTCAAAAATTTGACAAATGGAAAATTTCATAGAAGTGATTTATGCAATAACAAAAATCTTTATTTTTTTTAATAAATCTGTAAAATTTTGTTAATAAAAAATACAGATAAACAACGCCCACCCAAATAAAATGTTAACTAGCTTCAAAAAGCTCCTTAAAATTTCAAAAAAACTCAAAAGCTCATCGCAAGCTTTTCCTCTTGGGCTCACGTAATAGGGCGTCCCGGTAAGTAGTTCAGGCCACTACTGCTCTACATTCGGCGCGGCCTTGACCATCTTGCGGCTTGCTGCCCTCCCCCTTGCGTCCCCTCGTTCAGGCGAAAAAAAGCTCGCTCGCACAGGTGG
The DNA here is from genome assembly GCA_018906775.1 of Sycophila sp. Sp_5. Lineage (NCBI taxonomy): Eukaryota > Metazoa > Arthropoda > Insecta > Hymenoptera > Eurytomidae > Sycophila > Sycophila sp. Sp_5. Next base: position 6,814,874 of record JACCID010000002.1, on the reverse strand, counting down.
CAGACGCCTGGGCGGCGAGTCCTTCTCGGTAATCTGCTTAAAATGACGACGAGCCGACGGATTCTCGCTGGGAGTCGATGCGCCTCGTCGGAAGGGGGCCATTGTGCCCGGAGAGCCTATATCTCGTTACCCAATCACGCAAGCTCGACTGCGGCGGACGATGGCAACGCGATAGTTTTGCCCTCGTCGGACGTGCGCGCGTGAAAAAGTGCGGACTCGGCCAACCTTTTTGCTCAATGACCTATCGACATCACTCTTTTTTTTTATTTTACACTTTTAGTTTTTGACTTTTTTATATATTTTTTTTTGGAAGAAGATTGTTACTGTTCACGTGATATGCTGGTGAAATTATCTTGATAATTATACTACTTTGTTAAAATAAATTCGACAGAACTGCATTATACGCATATTATCACGATTAAACAGTTTAATGGTAATAATAATCGAAGTGCTCGTTATTAAATTACTGTTAAGTAACTAAGGTGCAAAAAATTGAAATTAATTAGTAATATATTATGAAAAAACTGTAGACTTATCGAAGATACGAAAATAATTATCGATTCATAATTTCCTGCAAGGAAAGCTAATGGCATATAATTGTAATTTCATTTATCACTTATTACCATTAAATTACGGTCAACTGCAATTATAAAATGAGAAGCTTTATTCTGTTTTCTTAATAATCCGTCTAGACTCAAGTTAGACCGACGCTTTTTACGTTAACTACTGTACATTTTAATCAATTGTGTGTAAATTTATTCCAACAAAGCATAGTTTATTCAACTTCTTTTCTTCTTTTCGCCGATGTTTTTTTGTCGATTTATAAATATTTAAACTGATTTTGTTGTTCTATCAATATTCAACACTCTGGTTTTGTAATACTACTGCTCCAACCAGTGAATTTCCAATTTTGAAAAGGATCGCGCTTGTCAGTAAATGAAAATTAGTTTTTTTCAAGCATAACATTGAATTTTAAGTTCAACAAAAGTCTTTCTTTTAGTAGCTACTTGGAAGCAAAAATACAGTGAGAAAATTACGAAAATTACGAATTAAAATTTCAATTCGAATTCTTTTTATTGTTTACTTATTCAAAAACAAACTAGTTAAAAATGTTTTCATCCTCAATCTAAACTATCTAGACGAAAAAAAACTTTCAATTTTTATTTTTCACCAACAAATTTAAAATACAAAGTCTTCTAGTTTTTAATCCCAAATGCTAAAATAAAAACTACTATTAAAATTATTAAAATATTTAAAAAAAATAGTACTATTAAACTTATTAAAATATTTTAAAAAAACTACTACTATAAAAAATTATTAAAATGTTAACAAAAATTCTAGTACTGATAACAAAGAGAAAAAGCTATTCTACGCTACATTGATTGACTCAAAGTCTACCTAACCGTCGATCGTCAAAATGAGAAAGGAAGAGCGTGGCAACCGACAGCAAAAAAGTGACTTAAGTGCAGCAGCAGTGCACGAAGCGTACGGCAGGCAACAAAAGCTTTAGCGTCTCTTATCAGCTCGTCTCGCTTATCGATAAATAGCGAGGAGCATCGATCGGAAGGGAGAAAAAGGCGCAGGAGGGGAGTACACTCGAACGCGGCGGAGCCTGTCCTCGTCCCGCTCGGAGGTGTAAAAACTCGCGACTGACCAGCCCTGCGCCCTTCCAACCACTGGAAGCGAAGGCGCGTATGCGTGAACCTCGCGCAGTGCTGCGACGTCGGGGCGCGCGATCAACGTCGGAGGGGATGGCGTGCACTTTTATGTCTACGGGGTGGTTGGACGCGATGACCTCCTTTTTATGCTTTCTAAAAAAAATTTTGTTTGTAATTTTAAATGCTTTTTTTTCTTTACATGTTTCGGATTAAGTTATGTTATTTCGATGGAACTTTTTTTTCATTTAATTTTTCTTTAAAATTTCTACAAAATGTGTTGAATTGACAAGGTTTTCGCAGCACAACATTACTATTCCTATGTTTTTTTTATAATAAATTTTTAAATTGATGATTAATTAATTGGATCAGAAGTTTCTTTGTATGGATTAAAGTATTTAGGGGATCTGAAAGTCAATTAAAAATTCAAATTTCGCGCTATAATATAGCAGACGAAGAAACAATTAATTTGCTTTTTAAAAAATGTATAAATGAAATATCGGAAAAACAAGAAATACTTGCTCTCCGTCAGATAACGATCTATCATTTTATAAAGTTTCAAATTCATATAACAATACTTGGATGAGAAAAACTTGAATAATATGATTTTTTTACATTTTTCAAAGATTTGTTATCCGAACTTGGAACTGTGAAAATGATAAATCATTACGTATCTCATGTATCTCATGATTTTTCAATATTTCATTTATACATTTTTTATTAAAAGCAAATTAATTGTATTTCGTCTGCTGTATTATAATGCGAAATTTGAATTTTTAGTTGACTTTCAGACCCTCTTAACTGTAATATTAATGTTAATTAATGTTGTAATTATGAGAATGTTTGAGATTGTAAAGAGTGACACTCGAAGAGTTCCTTGTAAAGAATCAAATTGATACCATATCAATGTTGATTTATAATACGGTGGAAATTTTAATTTTAACTTCTAATTCTTGATAGAATTTTTTTACCCATGACTACTATAACAAACCTGTCAGTGAGATGAATTAATTAAGAAAAGATTATTTCGAGCAAAGATAATTATGAGCGTAATTAATTTTAGTGAAATATTGCTTACAGAGATTTTTCTCCTTGAAAATTACTACCCGCTTAATTAGTACTTATTAATTATTAGTAAAAAAATATCAAAAAGTGCTATAAAATAAAAAATTACTTGAAAAACTTTTACAACGATTTTAACTTAAAGAGCTCACTATAACGGCCCAAAATTCTAGAGCACACGTTAATTTAAAAAAAAGGAGGGAAAAATTTAAAAGCATCCCTCGATTTTTTAAAAGTATCTATATCAAATTTTCCATCTCTACACCGTGCATTTCAACCATAAATTTTATTCGCCGGAAAACACAAAGAATACTTCGCGCAGACTGCAAAAATCGCATTTCCACCCCTTCCACCCCTCGCCAAACACTCGCAAATAACAAAATTGAAAAAAAATTAAGAAAAAAGATAGCAGGGTATATGGAAAGCTTTCCACGATGCCACATACGTGCCCGTACAAGTTTCCTCGTGCCACCCAGTATCAACCGAGTGTGCACACGTACGCGAACTCGGCGCATCTGTACGTCTTCCCCGCGAGCTGTGAACTCACCTACTTCCTGCCCCGTCGTGCGGTTTTCACCCCGGCGATCGGCGCTCACGTCCCTCGCGTATATTTATATGCGCCAGAAGAGTTCGCGACGCGCTTATGGGATGAAGCGCGCGAAAAGTTCGCCCCGGGAAGCCTTAGCATCGCCACTGGTCCGAAAGCTCCCCGCGACGCAGCTCCGCGCGTCATTGTGGGGCGCAGTGCGGATACGCATACGCGCGGGGGCGGAAGTTGACGCGCGGGCCACTTTGAACTTTTTCAATTTGCCAATTGGCTTCGGAATAATATTTGACTTTTATTTATTCATTGGGCAATCGCTATCGGGAGAGGGTCGGACTGCTCGAGATGTTTTGGCTTCTTCATAGAGGAAGCTTTGTAAATAGTAAAAAAATGTACTCTAAAAATATTTTGTAAGAAGTTCGTTTTGAGTGTTTTTCCATCATTTTATGATGTATTTTTTTGAAAATGTGTGTATGTATGTGTGTCATCTGTATCTCTGACTTTGACGAATAAAGGCTCATTCGATTTTTTTTCTAATACTTCAGACTTTTTTTTTTATTTTCTGTTATTTTCATTTGTTTAATTTTTAAAGCATTTTTTATTATAAAAAAAAAGCTTTTCGTGTTTTTCATTAAATTACCGTCAGAAAATTCTGATTAATTATCTTTATTTCTTAGTTATATACATGGAAATGTATATATTTAAAAAAAAAATCATATATTGGAAAATAATTATTAAAAATCGTTTAAAAAATTTATGGTTGTTAATACTTTTTAGATGAAGTTTTATATCCCATAAAACTTTTAAATGATTTTACGAAAATGAAAGAATGCTTTATATATAATAGAGCAGAACAGTTAATTTAAAAAATTTAAGAATGTATTGTGTGCTCAACATTTCACCGACTAAAATGTAAGCAACTTTTATAAATCAGAAAAAGGTGGATTTTTTTTTCATTATAATTAAAGTTCTATATCTTCGTGGCTGAAAGGCCCTTTTAAATATTACTCAAAGTTCCAACTAAATTTTTCATCCAAAGGTAAAGTGGTGTTCTCTTCATGAATGATGTACACTAAAATATTCTACATTTCCCTATTGAGGCTAGTCTGCAGAAATAATACAATACTTCACTAAGTGACTATTCTCAATTTATTTATTAAAGATAAACTTTTAATCGAGCCTTATTTAAATATACATTTCCGATATCATGGCTCTAAAAAATTAAAAAAAAATGGAATCGAGAAAACTCAAGTTTCTGATGAAATTTAATTTTCTTCATTATGCAAGCTACTTATGAAAGAAGCAAAACGTCGTGGAAGCGTAAAGATTCCGTCGATTCACCGTTGCACCAGTCGGTTTCTATGGGAGAAGATATATGTATATCAAGAACCGCAATGTCGTGTCATTTAATCAATTGCCTTCGTGTCTCAGCTACTGTTACTTTTGTTACCAAAGGAAAGCACGCAATGCGTTACATTCAGTATTAGAGCAATTAATGATCCAGTTTGTCATGAAATCGTGAAGTAAATCTGATCTGAAATACGAACTTCGCGCGTTTGCTTCTTCAACGTAACGACTTCTGCGTAAAAATTATACTTTTATGACTGCAGTGTGCAATAGGTGGTTTACGTAACTCTTGCATGTGCACTTACTTCTTGACTACATTAATATAATAATTAGTTGTTTTTGATGAATTCTTTATATAAAAAACATTATATGGTATTAATTACTTGGCTTTAATATGCGGTAAAATCTTGATTATTATTTAATTCATCGTCTCTTTAAAAATGATATCAGAAGATATTATTTGATTAGTTAAAAGGTAAGTTACCATGTATAAGGCGCCACAATTCAAAAAATTTTGATAGGATGTCAACGTTGCAATTGAAAAATAAATGAAAAAAGTTTATACGTTTGTTTAATTTTCTTCGTATTAAAATTGTAAATGAAACTACAAACCATAATCGTAATCAATACATGTTACTCTGATTTAGTTTCTAACTTCGAAATATTAATCGCTTGGATTATATACCAATAATTTAGAAAAAAAAATATGTTCATAAAGCTGGGACAGAATACAGGCGATGGTTCAGCGAATTTGCGGGATAAAACGGGTACCTCTTTGTGACCCAAATTTGATTTCAAAGCCCCGAATACAAGGTATCGTACGTATATAGTACCTCGTCACGTTTAAAGGGCTGCAGATCAAATTTTATGTCGCAAAGGGTCCATTATATGTCGTTCATTCGTAGTACAGAGTGTTATCCGCGTAGCAGCATCATCCCCTATTTTTACAATCGAATTTTAGTAATACTATAAGTTCGTTATTAAATATTAACTGTAAAAGATTAGAAGTAACATTGAAATTGTATTTGTAAATAATATAAAAATAAAATATTTGTTTCTACCCTGCTAATTATTGAATTAAAAAAAAAATAATTGCGCTCTTAAAAAGTTGACGTTACGCAAAGTTTATTATAATTACTTGCTTAATAGTGCTAAAATGTACTCCCAGAACTAAATCAACTAAAATTAATTTGGTGCTACGTATGATATACGAAGCAACATCCCTGAAAGATTAGTTAAATAAACAAATGAAAAAAAGTGCATTTGTAACACAGCAATAAGATCGATCAGACGCTGCACGGTATAGTTATTAACGGAATAAAAAATTGTTTTCATCGATCTCGTGAAACCCTGCGCGGGTTTGATTCGCCGTCCGCGTCGACTGTCGGAGTGAAAAGCGAATCCGTTCAATTGTTCGAGCGGCGATGATTGCATCGGAAGCGCATTCTCAATGGGGATAATCAGGCCTTGACACCTTCGCCGTGGCGCTGATTTATTTGCGGTTTCTCCGATATTACGACAAGCGACGCACTCTTGCGGTGACTGTCAATTCTGTGACACTTTTTTCCTTTTTCGTTTTTTTTTTAAAAAAAGCTGAGAGAAAAGTTTTAACTAGCAAAATTCAGCGCGCTTTGCGCGATATGCTTGTATGCTGATTTTAATGTAATATGTCAGGAGCTACTATTACTACTATACTGACATAAAAATTCTCAGTGAAAATTTCACTGTTTGAATAAATGAAGAGTTTTTGTAAATAATTTTTTCAATTCTGAACACTATATACTCACTGAATAATCATTATTTAAAAAGTGAAATTGTTACTATTTCGGAAGTGGAAAACCTTCCGTTTATTCAAATAGTGAGATTTTCATTGAGAATTTTTAAGAGAATAGTATGAACAAAATAAAATATTTTTTAAGAAATGTACTTTTTTCGTAGGCATTTTCTCCCGAAATGAACAAGCCCTATTAAAAGGGTCTTATAAAATTCCCTAAAATGGTGCAAAACTCACATAAAAGCTGATAACTAATTTATCGAATTTTTATAGTATTTTATAAGATAGTTTCCACGGGGAAGTATACGTGTATATACGTTAAATAACCGGTTACAATGAATAATAATTATATTAAGGGGATAAAAATATTCTTTAGCATTACTTTTTTAAATAAACTTCAATATAATTATATAAAATGGTAAAAATCAATGATTATTATAAATAATCAGCTGTTTTAACATTAAACTTCGATGATTTATATAATCAGCTGTTTAAACATACTTTGATTATTTACTTCGATGGTTTAAATAATCTATTCTTCAAGCATACTTTTATATGATTAAAATAATCAGCTTTTTAAACATACTAGTCATCATGCTTAACATACATTGACGATTTAAATTTTGCACCGCGTGATCTGATACTACTTTATTCATCTTGATTCATACATGTAGAATAGAATAGTTCGTACTAGTTCCATATAAGAAAAAAATACACCCAATGGATGCGATGGATTAATGAACCGACTTGATCATATTTTTGTGTCTGTAAATTAGCAGAGAGGCGGAAAGTGCACTAATTAGGGTGGATGTTGCGATACACTGTTGGAGCGTGTCATTACGTAGTTTCAATGAGTGTTATATTATGACGCTTTAATAACAGATAGTCTCAATGATCATGTTCCCGCACATTCAGCGAACGATCGATACTTTGAAAATTCATGTGATATTTTGAAAAATGCACTCAATTTATTTTTTTCGGCATTTAAATCGAAATGCACAAAGAGTGTAACATAATACAGATGATTGAAATTTACGAACCTCCATACTGATTGAACAATTGTACAATTTATTTAAAAACAATTAATAAATAAATGATCAATTTTGAGTATAATTTTTTTTCCAAAATATGTCAACAAAAGAAAACGATTATTTCTGGGCAAATTCTAGTTCGTAAATAAATATTTTGGAAATGTAAAAAATAGGTAGTGATTTGTAAAACTTTATTCAAGTGGGGCATTTATTGGAGTATACGGGAAAATTATACTAGTAAGTTTGAATGAAGGATTTACGCAATTTTCTTATAAATGGGGTGGCTTATATAATTTATAAAGACATCCTCGGCAATTTTCCACAAACATTCAGCGAAACCGTACCGCCATTAGCGAATGCCCACTAATAAACATTGACTTAACTTCACGGCATGGAAGAAGAAAAGTTAAAAAAAAATATAGTCCGATGTTAATTTAATCGCGTTGCATGAAAAATAGCGTATCTCATCGAATTGTTGTGTAAAATATCGCATTCGGCAGCTAGCGTGATTTTTTCTTGATCATTTAAACATTTATGGAAACAAAATTTTTAAGAGACTTTATTTTATTACGATTAAATTTCTGTTCACTTTGTTACCCAAACCTTAAGATAAGTGTGTTATGAACATACCTGCCTTGGAGCGTTCATAATGTATATAAAAAAATCCTGAAATGAATTCGTGATCATAAAAATTAGATTTGTAGATAAATTGAGGTGATGACACGAGTGAAGTTTCAAAAATTATTGCAAAAAAATTGCGATCAACGTGAAATATTGGAAAAAGGATTAAACCTTCGGTGCTTTATGAATGAAGCTTTTTGGTGGGATCGAGTCCTTGCCTCATATGCTCAACGAAAATGTTGAAATAGCAGATGATTAAGCCCAGGCTAACGTATTATGCGTTAATTAATATTTCAAAGGTAAATATAAGCAATTAGCCTGTAATCCTAATCCTTCATTTCCCTGCAATATATAGAGCCCGTGGAATTGCAATAAGTAGCTGTTAATTATTTGCAATGTTTAACGATCTTCTTCAATTCGCAAACTCGTCGTCACTATTGTTATATTCAAAAGTAGAAATTGTTAATTAAAATGAAAATTTTCACGGTAGCTTTCATTAAAAATAATTAGAATAATTAGTTGTAGAAAAAAATTATACGAAATTTCTATAATAGGAAATACATATTCTACAAACTTTTATTTGTTTGCAATGTCAATTGTTATTGATCTGATCATTTATATGGTACTGTCCGAATATTATTAGGTTAATTACATAGTCTACCAAATAATTGTTTATTATTTAAAACAAAAAATGATAATTACCGTTGAGTGTTTTAAAGGAGAAAATGTTTTAATAAGTTTTAATTTGCTCTTTTTGCATAGAGGAGTGTTTGTTAAGTGCAATTATGTTATTGAATTTATAATATGCCTCCTTTAATTTCGTCGATTGGATAACGTTGCCAATAATAAATATTTTACTTTATTAAATTAATTATACTTACATTTTTAATAAAGAACTGTGGGGTCAAACTAAAAGTGATTTCTTTCATTATTTGGTGCTACCTATGCAAAAAATTTTCGAAGTTTCACAAAAGGTTCACACGTTCTTGATTAATCCTCGCTAGTAAAAATTACTATACTTTATATCGTAAAATTTACCATAAATGCAGTAAATATTACAATATCATCTGAGAAAATTTACTTTATTTTAATAAATTATATGAAATTACTATATAAAATTGACTGTATTTTACTATATAAGTAGATTTTACTATATGAATTATAACAACTTTTTTCATAATGACAGTCTTATGTAAACTTTTTCCCATGAAATAGATAAGAATTTAAATCGCATTAGTGCTATTTAGTGGATTCTTGTACTAATTAGATTAAATTTTTGCGAGTGTGTACTGTTAAATACTCTATACCTTCTAATGAAATTTTTGATTTGCCCAGTCTGTCCCCGCGTTTCAAAACAGTATAGTAATTTTTCTAGAGCTTATCTCTCAATCCACAAAAGGTCGTGCAGTAATTTTTTAATGCAACATTTATTCACTCGATATACCAAACAGTAAAACTTTACACATCGCCTCTCACTTTTCACTCAAAATCACCTCGCTACTTCTCTCTCTCTCTCTTTCGCATTATCAAACAGTCTCCCGTTTCGTTTTCGCCAGATCTCCTCGAAGAGGAACCCTCGAGCGCGTCCATCCCCCCCACGAAGCTCATGTCCCCGGACTCACCTTTTGCAGGGAAGCGTCGGGTGACCCTGTGGACTGGTCTGAAGTGAATTCCGGAGGGTCACTGGCGAGAGAGTCGCGTGTCTCCGCGGCTTCGTCGGCAATGTGCGAGTGCGGGCGGAGGAACGCGGAGCTTTCCCAGGGAGGACACGCGACACTGCTCGCGGCTTACGAGGCGAACACGTTACTGACGCCGCGTGATGCCTTCCCACCGACTTTATAATCTCATCTAGTCGATCGTTTCGAAACGATTCAACTATTCCGTGGATCGCTTGGAAATTCACGGGGGTTTTCGATCTGAGTAGGTGGGATGGTTGCGGCGGGGTATCACTCCAGGTGTTACATTTTTTTCAACACCTTTCTTTGACGTTTTCTACGGGAATTAGGAATGTGTCTTAGAAAATATCTGTTTTAGCCAATTAAAATGGTACTATCTAAAGTTGAATTAGTAAAAAAACTACTATAGTTAGTGAATTTTCACTGAAAATTGGCGGAAAGAGCTTTACGATTTAGGTATTAGTGGATCATCTTCTACTGATTTTGGTAAAGTTTCACTAAGTCAATTTTAGAAGGATACTTTTCTGCAACTTATTTACTTTTTTATTATTGTTACTGGGTTAATTTTTTGTAACTTGTTCGTATACACCAATTATTATATGTATCAACTGGTTTTAATATAAATAAATAAATAGGTGTAATTGCGTATCAAGGGAGCTAAAATAAAAATGGTCTCAGGTCGCACGTAAATTGGCACCCGAGCCGAAGGCGTAGGTGACAAACGTATGATGGGAGGCATTTTTTTTTACTTCTCGCATGTTCCCTACTCTCTTAAAAGTTGTCAGTGAAAATTTCGTTATTTAAATAAATGAACCGGTTTTCACTTCCAAAATAATGAAAATTTCACTTTTTAAATAGATACTACTATTTCCGAAGTGAAAACTCATTCTCTTATACAAATAGTGAAATTATCACTAATAACTTTGAAGAGAATACCTTAATAATGTTTGGAAGAAAAAATATTTTATAAAAAGGAATCATGTCAAGTTAATTTTCACAGCGAAAATTTATAATAACATGAACGAATTTTTGATATTATTCTTTGATTTTAATCTTTGACGTCGAAAAGTACATTTGAAATAGAACGTTATCTAAACCAAAGCTTGATAACAATTTCATTATCTTTTAATAAGTGTCGTGAATTTATAAGCACATAAATATAAAAAAATTATACTTAAAAGAAAAGTAAATATGCTTAACATTGAATGACACAGGTGACTTAATTTTTCAAAGTTGTGGAGTAAAGGTTCAATAAATAAAATTAAAGAACTAACTTTTTTATGGAATTGACACCGGAATAGTACCTCCATAAATATATTTGTTTATTGATCTAATTGTTTGATATTTTATTTACCTTTATGTACATTGTATGTATATATATAAGCTACACGAAATACAAGAAAAAATTCTAAAATCCTTAGAAAATTACAATACAGTAACTTTTAGTAAATCTGACCCCTAGTACAATAGTACTAATATAGTTACAAAATCAATCATATTAATATTTACTACAAAATCTACGATAATTTTATTTATTATACAAGTCTATCCTCTAAATACAGACAACGGAATTTCCACATCACTTTTTAAATTTGAGTATTCAATCAGATAACTGTAACCTACCAAACAATAAAATTGCAAACGCCGACAATAAAATCCTCGAAAGACAGTCGTAAATTTTTTTTATAACAATGCGGCGTAATTCAAGGTTCCAAAATTAGGTAAACTGCACTCTCCGCCTTCCCGACTCCGAAAAATACTACGCCGGCCGCCGTAGTACATTACACTGGCGGATAAAAATAAAGGAATAGAAAGGACGAGGCAGAAAATCGGGTAAAGGAGAACTCGGCAGGAATTATTGGGCGCCTTGAGCTTCCGGTTGTTTAGGTACTTGCTCCGGGGGGGTCTTGCTGCTGCTGCTGGGCAGCGAGCTCCTCGACGGTGGCGTGAATTAGCGGCTCCCCGTCGAGCTTCTCCAGGCTTGGCAAGCGCCGCGCCACCTCCATCCTCCACTGCTCAGTCTAATGCGACGAAAAATTTTAAATATGGACCCACCGGTCTGAGAGGAGCTTTTGTAGTGCAGAGAGGGTAAGTTCGTTAGGTCGCGAAAATTAACCCGCCCGTCTGAGCGAGAGGCGCGCGGAGTTGCGCAGGAATGGCGCAAGAATTTTCGGCATTTCGGGCGCACCCTGTAACCACCCCACCCTTAACCTGGAGCTTTTCAAACTTTTTTCATTCCTCGCTACGTAAATTTGAATTCCTCTTCGCTCATCTTCAAGCTTTCTTTTTGTGACGCAGTGCTCGTCTGGATGTTTAATATTGTTGTACGGTATGACACGCGCACAGAAAATTGCAAAGTGAACATTTCATTTTAAACAATTTTACGCTGAATTCGTTGTATACGATATTTTTCCTGTTTTTTAATTTAAATGTTTGACTGCTGAGTTATTGGGAATATACATGTAGTACATACAGTAATTAATTCGTTGATATTATTTCAAAGATAATTAATGTTTTTAGTAGTAAAATAATTAATAAATTCATGTGTTTTTCTGATAACTTAACAGTCAAACATTTAAAGAAAAAAATAGAAAAAAATATCGCATACAAATTAACCAGCAACCGGTAAATCAATAATTGTAATTTAAGCTACATAGCCTTTTACACTGAGAGAAATGTTTTGGAAAATTTACTATCCAGTCTGAGAGCGGAGCCACAGACTGAATTTAGTGAAAAATATATCATTCTGTATTATACACTTTACTAGAATTCTAGTATAATACGTAATACAGAATGATGATTTTTTCACTAAATGTAAGTGTGGGACTCCGTTTCCAGACTGGATACTAATTTTTATTAGAATAACTGTAATTTTTCCAAAACATTTCTCTCAGTGTATATAAAATCTGAAAACAAGATTAGTATTAAGATTAATTGAGTCAGTTGTTAATTAATTGAAATAACTTGTACATGTAATATATACCTTGTGGTTGTAACAGAACTCAGTTTTAGATCTGTTTAAGATCTTGTTTTTTTATATAATTAATTTATATTTTTTAAATAATTTTGTTTACTGAATAAAAGGCTCGAATCATTTGCACTTAAAATAATATCATTCCAGATAGGTTTACCCTTAAATTTTGCTTAGTGGAAGCTTTCATCGTCTTTGTTGACATTACGGAATCCCACACTGGTGACTTATATCCTCAGTGGTACTCGTATCGATCAGCCCGACATCGATTTGTTACGAAAGAAGCCCTACAGCCGCACTTGTCACATAGAAACCTAACTCTTATTTTTTTTTTCTTAAACGACATCGGTGCTTCGTGGGTCGATGCCGCTACAGTGTTCACTATATCATGAAAGTTGTAGTAATTTCTAGATAAAATTTGTAATTGTTCAATTTTTTTATTTTTTAAAATAGATTTTTTAATACGTTTTTTTTGCTCAGATTATTAAGAATTAAGAGGGATTCAAATTTGTAGGTAAAGGATAAAAAATTTTGATATCGTAAGACTTAATCTTATAAAAAAATTATCCACACCGAAAAGAAAAACAAGTAACTTCTACTTTTTACGTAGTAGATTTAACTGTAAAATTGGAAGTTAATTTAATTTTCTGAATTTGCAGAAGAATCTGCATTGCAGAATCGCCGAATCTACTTTTCTGCAGTGGACTAAAATCTACTTTAAGAAATGTTAATTTTACCGATTTTGCAAAACAGTTTTTACTTTTCATATAGTCTAGCAGATATTACTGTTGCGAAACGGTAAGAACTACTTTTTTTTCCTTTCCTTTAATATATTTTACTTTCTAAAAATGAATGAGTGTAATTCACATCGAATAAATGAATACGCACCAATTCCACGTGATGAATCGTTCACTTCTTTCATTTATGCATTTTTAGAGGGTACAGAAACCGATTATAGATTTACGGAATACTATACTCAAATAATTTACAAAAAATAAATAAAATTTTAACAAAATGGTACTTATTACATAAAGTGCTTATTCTTTTCAGAAAAAAGGTAGGATTTACCTCAAGTCCCTCAGTGATGGGATTCCCGGTGAAGACCAGTTCCTGGAGGTTGGGCATATCCTGGAGGCGCGCAAGCTCATTCCACTCACGCACCAGATTGTTGGACATGAAAAGTACGCGCAAATTCTTCAGAGCATTAACGCCTTTCGTCTTCTCAATGGCGTTGTACGAGATCCAAAGCTCCTCGAGCGTCTCTGCCAGAGTTTCCAGACCCGTGAAACCCTTAATCTGGTTTCGGCCCAGAGACAGTATCCGCAGTTTCTTCAGACTGCTCAGTCCTACAAACATGTGAGCAGAAAAAAATTCACGTTTTGCTGGGTTAGGAGATACTCCCTTGCGAGGATGCACGAGATTTATGTCCTTTTGACAAAGACTTTTCGCAAAAAGCTAGAAATTTTGAGAAGATGAAATTTAAAGTTAGAAAATACTGTCTGCTTACTTAAATTGTTTGTTTGTCAAACTAATTAAAAAAATATTGGACAGGTTTCCGTGAAAAATAGACGAATAGATGATCTTTGAAAGATTTGTTTCAATTTAATAAACGATAATCTTCCAAACTTGGGTTTAATACGGTTTTATCCTTAAACGTCCTTTCATACTCACTTGTGTATATAGATTTAAAAAATACATGAATATAAAGAAATTTAAATAAAAAGATTTTATTGGTTAAAAAGAGAAAGCGTTAAATTAATTTTGAGCTATTAATTGTCAATTTACTGATAGTGTTCTGCATAAGAGACAAGAAAATTTTCTAATTTCTTTCGTAATTCTAGAAGAATAATGATTTAAAATTTTTTGTAATTATAACGCTCAAATGTAATATGAATTTTTCAGTTATGAAATGAAATTAATTCACAAAGTTGCAGAATTGTTTGAGATTTATATTAATGATTCTTTGTACAATAACTTAGAACGAAACAAATGCGTTTTGCTGATCAAATAATTTGTTTAAGGTAATAATCTATGCAAGCGATGAGTATAAGTAAATAAGTAAAATATTTGAAAAAGAATATGTAGACTTTTTTTAACGTTCTCAAAAAATTGTTAACAAAAAATCCTAGTTAAGATATTGAACTATTTTTTTATATTTGCAATATTTCAGAAGCGTATAAAAGGTGCTTGTATCGGACGGTAAAATATTGTAAAATATTACAGTTTTCATTCCATAATGACCTTATGCAACTAATGTACATGAAATCTGATGCTTCTCTATGTACTACTATCCGAATGATATGCTCGATAATGGCCTTCAAGCGCACCTGGACTTATATTCTTATTTTTCAAGTGACACTCATTGGCAATACATTATATAAACACAATTTATGTTGGATGGAACCTGTAACAATATTGGTTCACGCATACGTATATGCACGACTTTTAATTAAAGGAACATCAATTGTAAATTTAATGTGGAAAGATTTTCTTATCTTCTTTAATTTTAGTTTATTTTTGTACTTTTTCAACATTAAAATGTTCCTATAAATTTGCAATTATTGTAAGCAATTGATTTGTCATATAAATGAAGATGTCAACTGAACTGCAGTGGATGAAACCAGTTTCTTTAAACGCAGTTGTCATCTTAGCAAAATTTATTTATGTAATTCGTGATATCTGGTTCTAATTGAAATATTCTCATCATGTCATCAATATTACTAAAAAAATCAGCAAAATCGCTAAGTAGATTTATGTAATACCCAAGTCCTCCTTTTACTATTACAAGTAACGATTTCCAGAGCAGGTGTTATTATATTGTACTTTTAAAAGAATTCAACATAAATCTTTTCCCATAAACGAGAACTACATCATTTTTAACAATCAATAAATTCTGGCAGCATTATTACTCGCATACATTTACAATTAACGCATCTAATTTGCATCTATAAAATTTTATGGCCCGTTATTCTATCAGTGTGCTCGGTGATAATTATTCTTCAAACTCAATTACCATTTCGCAAAAACGACTATGTATTGGGATTAAGTGGCTGTTCCGTAAAAATCGTTAAAAATATATTAAACATTTTAAGACTTAAAAATATCATATCTCTTTATTGCCTCGAAAGTATATTCGAAATACCATAAGAATATCTTTTTTCAGTCATAAACGTACCTTCAAATTTGTCAAAGATGGATTTTCTTTAAAATTATTCATTGTTATATTAAAAAAAAGTTCTTTTTACGTACCCCGAAATCATTATTTCTAAACCCTTATAAAAAATTCTTTTTGCCCTTTAAAATAGACTAAATTTTGATACAAATTCGGGAAAACGATTTTAGAAACGATGTTCAAATCACTTCCTTTCATGAGTATAATATTGATAAACGATTTTTTTAGACATAACGTGTACAAAATACGATTTTACGCAAGGGAATTTGAGCGAGCGTGCGGAAAGTCGTAACTTTGCGCACGGCGTGTAGAAAAGTACTTTCTAAATTCTTTCAAAATTTATCAAAGCAACGACAAAGGGCAGTAATGAAATCATGAATTTCGGAAAACTCAGTAAGGAGCGCGTCACCTGCAACTTTCTCGATCATGTTGGTGGACAGTGAGAGTCTCTCGCACTTGGCGAGCACCGCCAGGGAGTTGTCCATCTTCTCGATGGGCGGCCACTGGAAGCTGAGATTGACCTCGACGGCGTTGGCAGCCTCCACGCCGTTCTCCTCCTCCCAGCGTTTTATGGCGTCCTTGCACGTCGTCGGCTTGCCGGCCGCCGACATCTCACCTCGTTGCCGAGCCCTTTTTCTTTTTTTTTTATACCGCGGCCCTTATGTAACTCTCCTCACCGGTTGGCACTCTCTGCGCTCCGTTCGCTCCTAAATGCATCCAAGGGGGAATAAATGCTTATAAAACTCACAGCTGATTGATTCATTGGCGATCGGTTTGCACTGCTGCACTCGATTTGAGGTCTTCGTGCGGTTTTGAGTTGTAATGTGCGTAAGACGTGGGTTTGCTCGTTACGATGTTGCACTTCGTTGGGGAAGATAATACGGGATTCTTGGATCGTCGATTCCTGTTGAGCATTTAATGGAAGTATTTGTAATGACTTGATTTGTAGTGATTTTGCAGAATGGTAAAACCTTTTTTTTTAATTCTTTTAGACCGTTTGTCTACCCTGGTAGAAACATTCAGCAGCCATTCGACATTGGCGGGTCAATTATACAAAGTTTGGGCAACCGAACGAACCTGCTTAATTCGTTAAGCTTTTCAGATTATCAAAAAATTGAAAGTTACAAAGAAATATTAGGTCACTAAAAACTGGTTATACAAATTGTTTAAGGTGTACTATTACTTTACATTCTTTCTTTATTAATAAAAAGTTAGAATAGGTCAAAAAGGATTTATAATTTTTCTCGTAAATAAACAATTAAATCTGGTTTATTATTGCAGTTTGTTTAACAGAAGTAGATCACGATTTAAAATAACTATGAATTTTTCAAACATACTTATTCGGCAAGATTTTGATTTGATAAATGGTGCGCTTCTAGATTCTCTTTTTACGTCGAGTTAAAAGACATTTGCGCGGATGTTTGGAGAGAAAACATTGGTCTCTTCGCCCGAAAAATGTTTATCGTGAAATTCCCTGATGAAACGCGCGGGGGCATTTTTATAAGAAATATTTGACGAAGAAATAATAAATTTTCATCGAAGAAATTTGAATGAACCGCTCGAAGTTATTGGAACAGCGTAATTTCGTTATTTAGCTTGATATACTTCCCCGCATGATCTACTTTCTATTTTTATCATGGAGTTTCGACAGTTTTACGGCAAAGATTTGATGCATTGAAAAAGTTTTTTCCAAAATTACGTAGCAATGAGAGTTTAACGTCCTGCAAGTTCTCGGAATTCATTTTGTTCTTTGACCAACGGGAATTGAATTGTTTGCACGAATAATATACATTCCAAAAGTAGTTCGTCTCCTGAAAAATGTAGAAAATGTATTTTAGCATGAAATTTTCAAGCGTACACTTGTAAATAAATACACACCACCTGATCGCATTTCTGTAACTTATAATTAATTAAATCGATTACAAGACTCATTTTATTGTTTAAAATATTTATCGCGTAAATCGTAGTATTACATGTAGTGAAAATTATAAATTTAGCAAAATGTAATATAATTTAAAATACAAAGTATTGGGGAGAAAACTTTCTCTACTTATTCTGTAATATAAATTTTGTAGTTAACTTTTTTAATAAAATTATTCCGCAATGAGATTATAATGTCCCTTAATTGAAGTATATTAAAATGAATTGAAAAATATTTAAATTTGTCCAGGGATTCGTTACAATTGAATTTAATTGTAGATTACAGGTAGAAACGTTTCGGATGACCCTCATCAGTAATTTTTTTTAATGCACTTTTTCGATCACCTGTTAAACTTTTCGTACAAATTTATCCACCGAAAATAAATTCCACGTGATTGTATCACTAACAATAATAAATTGCAACAATACATTTAGGCTCGCACATGCAATTTATTATTTTTAAATAGCCAAACGTAAATCATACACAAAAAAAAGATGCATTATTCCAGCATTTGCTGATAAAGCATTACTTCCGTTAATTTAACAGTCGAGTATCTCATCACAAAGGGTGAAAATGAACTCGTTGCCATTTACCGATTACCCACAAAAAAAAAGCACTCGACTCACACATTCATTCACATACACACGCGGTCCATATCTCCCACAGCCTCCGTGTCAGCCTCGTTTCGCGATTCTCAACAATTTTGTGTTTGTCCCTTTTCATCACGCAGCGTCAAAAAAACACTTCCGACAACAATGCAATTTTTTTTTCTTTCGTACCGCGTGCTGAAGAGAAGAAAGTGGGCCACGAAGGAGAGAGATAAGGGCCTGGAATGCGATGCAAGCGTCTCCCGATTATATTTAACGAATGAATATTTACGAACGACTAAGTGCTTTGTTTGAAATAACAATGAAGGCATTAATGAAACTGCCTGCCGACGGGGCGGCCTGCGGGAGATGGGGGTGGGTTGCTAGGAAAAACAAACTTTCGACTCTAACGACGACGGCCCCGGCGAGACGGAGCGAATCGATTTCCGCGCGCCGCCGAATTTAAATTCCGAGCGAAACTTTGTTCCGTATTTTATCCCCGGCGAATTTCTCGCCGGGATTCGATAAATAATGCGCCGTACATTCCCGGCTTGGACCTGCGCAATGCTAGCCCTAAACGCGAGTGAGTGTGTGTGTATGTGTGTGGCGGTGTTTCTCCCTTCGTCGGGTAAAGCCGCTTTTGGTTCGCGGCCGGGCAATTGTGGAGGTCGACTGCATTTTTGACGAGGCGCCGTCGAGGCTCGAATCACAGTCCAGTCGGTAGACATTTGGAGTGGGCAAAATCAACTACAGGCGGATTTATTTTTGATTTCGTTTCATTTCAGCATCCTAATTAAGAATTTGATTATCCGCATTCTCCAAAAGGTGAGCCCAATTTTTTATTCAACAATTTATAAGCATTTTCGGCACTTGGTTCACCTTTTGGAAAATGTGGATAATTAGATTCTTACACACTAAAACGGTTGGATTTAAAGTTTACTCTTAGTTTATAATGATACACTCCTAGAATCAAATTTGACTCTATTGAACTCTACATGAATAGAGTGATTTAAATTCACTTTAAAGTAAAGTAAAATTCACTCTCAGGTAGAGTAGCATATTACAGATTAAGTCTACCATTTGCTCTACTTAAGAATCAAAAATCTCTCTATTTCACTCCATCAAAAGAGTTAATCATTATTTTTGAGTTTGAGTTAACACCAAAGATAAATATTAGAGTGAAAATTAACTCTATGGGAGTTCAAATTTTCACTCTAATGTTAGAGTGAAATTAACTCTCATGATGAAGACAAATTAACTCTATTGGAGTTAAATTTTTACTCTACTCCAGCTGATTTAGCATCTAATGAGGAAACTGAATCGAATCGAAATAAAAAATAAACCAGCCTGTAGATGATTTTGCCCAATTGCGGCCTTTTTTTTCCTTTACCGACTGGACTGTCTTTGGTCAGTTGGAATAAACGCGCCGCGTTTGTGTTTGTGATTTTTCTTTATCGTTTTATAGTTTCGAGTTTGAATGGCAGTTTTTGTTTGTACCGAGTGCACGTTTGACGGATTGATTTTTTGTTTGTTTGATAAAGTTACAAAGGAAATGATTGTTGTTCGGAGTGTAGCGATGGAATTTCTGGTTTTGTTTGAGGGACATTTACAATGACACGTGCACGAAATGCATGGAAAGAGATGAAAATTTTTAATTTAAAAAAAAGCGTTCAACGGCTTTGGATGTGTACATCTGCATCGTAGCGGCATACATTGAAAAAATAATTGGAAAAGTTATTTACTCTTGTACGGTAGAGATGCTTTATTTATAGGATTATATCTTATTTTTTTTAACGAAGAAACGTATACGTACAAACGTTTAATTATTTTTATCATTATTTTTTCAATTGACCGTTCCATTGTTAGTCCACTACTTTGGATGTTAATTATTATTAATCTTTTAGAAGTGGAAAATTGAATAATAAAGGAGCTGATATCTTTCGCCAACAATTTTTTTTTATTTTACATAACAACCAATTGTAAAATTAAAAAAAAAGAATATCACGATGACTGCAATCGGACGCGTGATGTATTTGGCCAGTGACAAAACTTTACATTTTTCTAGGTCGAATTATGACACTAGTTTAAGTCTCTTATGACTAACGATACAATAATTTATAAAATTACTTAGCGTAAATAAATCTTCGATAAATTACAATAAAATATAACACTCGATAAATTTTCTTAAGCTCTATTAATAGGTATACACGAAAATATATTGTACATATTTCTGTAACTTTCTTAAGCTAATTTAGTATTTCGCCGGTCGTAAAATAATTGTACATGGAATATTTTATTATAGTAAACTGCAATTATTCTAAAATCGGCGAAACAGCCCTTAATACGTTAATACATATTAATATTACCACCCAAAAAGAAAATTATCATTTGAAAAATTCATATGAATTTTTTTTTCCATGTATCACTATTCGATTGTTTCCGTAAGAAAAATAGAGCTTTTAATAGATCGTCGGAGTTCAGTACATTCTTCTTATTCGCAAAACTAATATTATTTTTATCTCACTTAACGCGGATATTAACATTTATTTATACAAAAAAATATATGAAAAATCAAAGTGAAGTTTCAATAAATAATATAGAACAAATTTCACGGTGACTTCGACATTTCTTTAACAGTATTTTGTCACTCTCTGCTCTGACAGCTTCGACGTGACAATTTTTTCAAAACTCGATGCTACAGTCACTTATAGTAAAATATTTTACTTGACGTATCAAATTTTGAACGTGATGTACAACCGACACATTAATTCGTCAAAATGTAAGCTCGATTTCAATCCAACAGACAAGTCTGTGCTTCTTCCTTCTGGAGGATATTTTACAATAAAAATTTGATTGGTTTAGAATATTGCGGGTATAAATAAGTAATAAAATAAAATAGTACACTGAGAAATTATATAAAAATTAAATAAAAGTTGTATATACTGGTTTGATAACGTATGCAAGTCTGACATACCTCATATAAATATAAAATAGGTGATCAAACACGAAGAAAATTATATTAATTTTTTTGAAAAATTGCTTTTAAAAAAATATAGTAAAACTTTCTTAACATTTATTTTGAACCATAAAAATTTCAATATATTCCTCCAGTGTACGGACAGTAACATATAAACAATATTTCACATATAGACTTATCGCAGATGCGCATAAGATTCGTTTTCTACTGCCTTACTCTCATAAAATATTGGCAAAATCAATAAAAAAAGGTAAAACCTATCGAAGCGCAAACAATAAAGAAATACATCATATTCCCACAGTTTTCATAAAACTTACAATAGATCCGTTTAAAATTCATGTTCAAGCTTCAACAAATAAAGAGCCTTTGTCGATCAGCAAACTCTACAGTGTCCCCAAAGGCCGAGTCCAGCTGCAACACTTTTTTATTTGCCTTCAAAATAGAACGACGAGAAGCTTGGGAAACAAACGCGCGCACGCAGAGCAGAGATCCGTCCAACGGGAGGAAAAAAATCGCGATCAAAGTGACTTCGATCGCCCTTATGACGACGGCTCGGGGAAAACAGACGGTAGACTACAAAAAAAAAATGATAAAAAGGAAGGTCATTAAAAAAACGAAGAAAGAAAAGGATAAAGCCACGGAGGATCGGCAGGTGACGAGACGCATTGATCCTCTATGTACAGGTTGAGGAAAGTCGAGAGGACATGGACGATCATCAGCCGATGGTGGTCTTGATCCAGGCGAGATTTGAGGAGATCTGGTCGTAGAGCCTGGGCCGTTCGGCTCCCAACTTTGAACAGGCGATGCGCCAGCTGCTGACACCCGCGAGGGCCCACCGTCGATTGTCAGGCATCAGACATAGCAGAGGACTGCCCGCGACTTCTTCCTCCTGGAAACGAACGACAGCAGTTAAATAATTGTAAGATTTTTAATTAAAAAAATGTATGATTTTCACTGCAATATTGAAAAATGCGAATGGAATGTGCAATCGATTTTTTTATAGAAAATAAAGATTCTCAATCTTTTTCCAACCTGTATGCAGTCGTGAGTCAGTTATATTATCAAATTAATAAATCTAGTATTATTAAATTCCACGTAAAATTGTTAATTTTAATGTAAAAGTTTGAAATTAGCTTTATGAATTTTTTTTACAATGGATGGTCAATGTTATATAACTTATATTTTTTTAAATTAACACATTGTTTATTTTAGAGAAGTTTATTCAATTAGAGCGAATAAACTATCGAATAAGCCTAACTAAAATTATAACAATACTTTTATTCGCTAATAATTATCACTTAATTTAATAGTTTCAGAAGTATACATATATATCAATGTAAACATCATAGTCAAATTTTAATAGCGACCTCTGATCGAGACAGACAACGTATATTAATCGATAATTGAAATGAACTTCAATTATGTTTGACAATTTAATTAACTTAATTGAACATCAGTTAAAATTAAAATTAGAATCGTTAATTAAATTGATAATTTATTAATATTTTAATTAAATAATCTACCATCCCTACACATTGCATTTAGTATTCAACCTCGTGTTTAACAATTTAAAACGTTTTAATAAATTAATGTATTAAAAGCGTTATTTATTTAAAAGGTGCATAAAATTATTTATTCTTGTGCAGCATAATACTTTAAAAACATTTATTCTTAGCCGTACGTATTTATCACACAATTATTTTTTAATGTACTAGCGAAAATATTCAAAAGCAACATCTTTTGAATAAAAAAAATATTTACTTTATACAACTTTGACATTTTATACCTAATTCAAAGACTGTTTTATAATGAAAAATGAATTGAATCAAATGTAATTAAATTGGTATCTCTACATGGAGAGAAAAGTTCTTGTAAAAATTACTACACTATTTTGTAACGCAACGACAGGTACGACAAATAAAATTCCTTTTTTTTTAAAATCACTATACTCAAAAGTATAGTAAATATTTTTATTTGTCGAGTGTGTCCATGCGTTACAAAATGGTATAGTAATTTTTAATAGAACTTTTCTCTCCGTGTAATTAGCAGTTTGTATTTTTATTCTCTTTTCCTATTTCTTTTGTCGTTTCAAAACGAAAAAAAAAGAGCAAACAAAGCCTTCGCGAATACCTGCAGGTGCACGCCGAGAAAAATGCAAGCTTTTCATTATTTCATGGGTTCATCTGTCGGACGTCTGCATTTCACGTGTCGGCGTTTCGTCAGCCCGACCACATTTATGACGCGAAAGTTCCTTTCAGGAACGAAAATTTTATTGCACGGCTCAGTTTACGAGTGTAGAACACGAAATTATGGCCCCTTGCCGAGACCCCCCCTCCCCTATGTGGCGGGCTGTAGGTACGCCGTTTCTGAGCGGACACTTTTTGCCGAACTGCTTGTGCAATAAACGGATTAGCCGAGTGGAGCGAGAATAATGAGGAACAATCGCGTGTGAGGGACATTCCGTGAGTTTGGATACAAGTGCGAATTTCTACAAATGATGAGGCTTGTAACTCTTTGAATTAACACTATTGGGTTGTTTAAAATTTTACTCGAAACTCGTGAATTTAAATAATTATATTTATTATTGTAATTCAGTTTATCGTTGTTAGTCTGAAGCTTTAGTTGAAATCACTTAGTTCTATGTAATGTTGAATCATAAAAGAGCTATTACAATTGGTGAGATTTTACTAATATATTAATTAATTAATGTAAAACGCTCCATTAATGAAGTAGTTTATTTACTAATGTAATTAAGAAGTTGGAAAAAGGTGAATCATTATGTAGTGCATCTGGCGTATGTACAGATAAATAAATTTTGAAAATTTGAAAAAAAAAAAATGAAATGTTTCTAATTACTTATTATCAATATTAATATACCTTGCATGATACTTTAATATGCGTTCAAAATATCATTTAAAAATTTAATAATTAATGAGGCCGAATTTAGTAATCGATAAGTAATTGATGCTCCTCGACAAAGATTGTACACATTATTATTCTTCGCTAATAAATAATAATTTTTTTATAATTACATAGATTAAGAAGAAAGTGTAGGTATTACGCGAAGAAATGTAATTAATCCGCAATATTTAATAATGACTTTTGCTAAATTTAGTTTGACACTCGAATTCGTAAGTAGATTATAAAGCTAAACAATTTCAAATCTAAAATATTAGTCAAGTTATATCAATTAAAACTGTTATTATCGAGCGTCCACGTAATTAGTCATTTAGGATTCAGCGGATTATTTCTCGCGCCTACTTCGCTAATGGAGCCAACGATTATTGGTTCGATGAAATATTTTGAAAAACTAGAATCTGTGCTAATAACCATACAACCAAATAAAATAAAAATTTAATTAAAATATAGAATTTGTAACGACAATTGATTAGCTGTGATTAATTAATGTTCGCCTGATTAATACATTCAAGCACTCACCGTACAATCGTCTGTTGGATAAATTGCTTCGGTACAGACGCTATTAACCGACACTATACTGACATTTTCGCATTTTTCCATGGCGCTATACCTCAACTGCACTCGTTGCAGTAAATCACCTAAAACAATATAGAATAATTAATATTTCTCAATGATTATCTATTTTTTTTTTTTAAATAGCAACGATTAATTAAATAATTACTCGTTTAATACTAAGTATTAATGTATGATTACATCAAAATTAATAATTTTAATAAAACACATCTTTCAAGGGTTTCCAAGTAAGTATTTCTTTAAGTCAACTAAATATTTATTAGAAACTGTACAATGAATTTAGTTTCAAAGAAATATTTCATACTATAATTTTCTTAGTAAAAATAACAGAAATTTTTAGTTCAATTGACAACTTTTTTTTTAATTATAACCACATGAAATGCATTTAAATGTTGATGAATTTAATAAATCTGAAGAATATATATACTCACGATTTTTCGCCCAGCCAAGCGTATTGCACTGGGTGGCATTGGCAATGGCGATCTCGCTACTGCTGGGGGGCAGGCAGACTGGCCTGATGAAGTCCGAAAACGCAGTGACGGGACGGTCCAGCTTCAAAAGCACTGCCGTACTACCCTCAACTGGAGACTTCACCATCCCCACGATCCGCCGTTCCTGCTGCCAGGGTGAGGTGCTCGTCAGTCTTATCGTACCCAAACGCGCTGACCATTCAGCCTTTGCTTGTCTAAAATTGAGATTTTTAAGAAATAAAAATTAAGCTATATACTTAAATATTTATTTTCTTTATACATTGCTTCTTACACGGAAAATATCGTTAAAAGTTGAAATTAATTCTTTGCAAAAATGTTTGGATTTTTAGTTTTATATCTGAAGGAGATTATAAGCTTCCGTAGAGTAAATAGATTTTTAAAACAATAATAAAAAAATATATGATTTGAATAGGCAAGAAATTTTCAATCTTCAAGAAACAAGATCGTTCCACTCGCTAAATCAGCTGTAGTGAAATAGAGAGAAAATTAACTCCATTGATGAGGTGAAGTAGAGCGATTTTTGGACTCTTAAGTAGAGGAAATGCTACTCTACCTTAGAGTGAATTTTACTTTACTTTAAAGTGAATTTAAATCACTCCAATAGAGTCAAATTTAACTTTACGAGTGTTTTACTATAAAATAAGAGTGAAATTTGATTCTATTGGAGTCTATTGGAGTCAAATTTAACTCTACGTGCGTAGAGTGATTTAAATTCATTCTAAAGTAGAGTAAAATTCACTCTAAAGTAGAGTAGCGTATTACAACTTAAGTCCCTACCTTTCGCTCTACTTAAAAGACAAAGAAATCACTCTATTTTACTCCATCAAGGGAGTTAATTTCACTATACAATTAGAGTGAAAATTGGAGCACAAGACAGTTAATTTAAACTCTACTTCACTCCATCTGATTTAACGTGCAATTAATCTCCCTTGAAAACAGATTAAACAATTTTAAAAAAAAATGTTAAAATAAACTTCATTTGAATTAAGATCTCCATTTCGCCTTACGCAAGAAAATTTCTTGCTCCAAGGAGAGAGGATCGTTCCGCTAATTTAAATTTAGCAGAGCTTGCGGGGCCGTGGACGCGGGAGAGGCTTTATTTAAACTAAATCGCGCGATGAAAAAGTGAGCGGTTCAAAGTGCGCCTTCAAAAGCGAAATTGTCTACCTGAGCGAAGCTCTCGCAACCCCTTGTAAACTCCATTTCCCGCATTTTCTCTCCGACATCGGCCCCTCAAAAACTTGCAAACGCCTTTGCCGCCCCTCGGCGTCTCGAGAGTTCAAAGGAATCGCGCGCCTGTGTCCGTTCAACTACCCTCCCCTTTCTCCTTCCTGCCCTGGAGAGATTTTTACGAAAATGCTAACCTCTCACAATAGCCGCCTAGCTCTGCACATAATACCCGACTGCGAGAGGAAAAAGTGCCAAATTTGCAGAAATAGGGTTATACCGCTTTCCTTCTTTTTTATGATTTATTTCCTCAAATATTTAAGTTATTTAATTAGCCGCTGAGTTGTTTAAATTGCCGAATCGTTCAAGCACTTTTTTACGTTCGGCGAATGCGAGCGATTAAGAATGCAGGATCTGATTTGAATTAAATTTCCAAAATTTCGATCGAATATTGAAATTTTCTATTTGTTGGTGCATTTAATGAATCGTCATAAATAGTGGATTTATTCGAGAATCAAGTGTGTGCTTCAAAATTCAAGCAATTCGAATGCAGCTGAATTTTATTGCATAAATACTTGATCAAATATAAGCAATTAATTATGAACAATTACATTTATTAAGTAATTGAGAAAGATGTAGGTTTAAAAGATTGTTGCAGATTTTATTAAAATGAGGAACAAATTCGATAAATCTTCGTAATTAGTGTTTGGAGTTAAAATTGTTTTTATAAATAATTTTAATTTTGCGTACAACTTTTTGGGCAAAATACTATATAACATCCACATAAAAATAGAAAATATGCAATACTTTTAAACTTTTAAGAAAATATTGTAAATCGTATCAGTCGTATGGATACAGATGACTATCACTGAGAGATTTTTATGATAAATAATTATGGGGATCTTAATAAAAGTATCAATATAAAATTATTTAATTGTTACAAATTCTCTTAAAAAAATTAATAATCAAGGTGTAGTTTGTCAGATTGCACATGTTTACTAACAACCAATGCATTCTATATATTATTTGCAAAATATATAAATACTTTATATAATATTTATATAAAAAATCTGTTTATTTAGATCATTGCTAAGATATCCGCATTTAATGCATAATTAATGAACAGCCAACCAGAAATTCAATAATTTTTCATTACATGTGACTATTCGTTGAGCAGTGCACAAATCGAGCGAACTCCGACTTCTTCACGAGGATGACGATGTCCCGATCGAGCCCCGCCAGCGAAATAACGACGCGTTATATCCGTTGGGGAGGGTGGGAGGGGGTCAGGAGAAGAGTTGTACTCACCCTTGGAAGCAGGAGGCAGTAGTGAGGAGCCAATTTGCCGAGACGAGGGTGGCGTCGCAGACGTGATTCTCCTCTTTGAAGAGGGCCGCGTGCCAGGGCCAATCGCCCGGACCGGCGATTTTGCCGAGGCTCCGGGAGGCGCCTCCGCTCGACTTGGAGCGCACCGACTGCATGCCGCACTCTGCGAAACGAAGTTATTCAATGAATTACTGATTTTTTTTTAAGCTGATTGGGTCAATTTTTAATTCAGGTCGGAATTTACTCCCTTTGTCGATGATTTACGCGGAAATACAGTAGTTATTGAGAAAACATAGAAAGTACAGTACGTGTGTATAATATTACTGTAAGATACTTATAGCATACATAAATAAAAACTTAACATGCAACGTCACTGGTTTCTATTGATAAATTTTTCAACATTTGATTAATTGATTTATTTATTTAATAGCTGTTACGGAATGCATAGTCAATAAGTACAAGCCTAAAATAAACTATAAAATTTTATCTCATTTGTATTCAAATTTAGCGAAATTTCGCTATTTTAAATATAGTGAGTGTAGGATTACGTTAAAATTAATTTTTATCAAGCCTTTTTTCCCTGAAATTATTCACTACGTTGTAACTTTTATTAAAAACAAGGATGAATTTTAAATATATTCCTGTTCGTGTTTTTTTTTTCCACTTTATGTAAACACTCATCGGATATACGACACTTAATTTTCTGGAGTGTCAAAACCTGAAGACTTTACTTAAAAAATTATTTTAAAATGTGAAATTTAAGTGTTTTTAAAATAAATCAACCATTTAAATGCTTTGGATTAACTTTTAAACGTACTTTATATTTGACAAAGTTAAACTTTAAATATAATATTTTCAAAGCTATTTAAATGAAAAACTAACGGTAATATCTTCAGAAGAAGATTAAATTCTCTTTAAAAAAAAAATTTTATAAAAAAAAAATACGAACCGATCAAGTCGAACTGACAAAACATTCAATTTCTATTCTATTTTTTTTAAGAAATCCATTCAAATTCCCATTAAAGCTCAAAAAAGGAAGTTTCACGAAAAAAAATGAAATATTAATTAACGCAGCGCATTCGGCATTAAAACAGTTGGTTAAAGCACGACAAAATTTTAATAGTCGATTTTTTTTTCCGTTTAATTACCGGCAAGTCAGCGGCAATGCTCCATCAAACTCATAAATAGCGCCAAAAGAGCCGCCCGTGACATCTAATTACTCGTCGAGTTCGCCGCCTCCGGGGGAAGTTACCCCGAGAAAAAGAAGCGACGAAGAATTTGCCGCTCGCGGCGCGTCAAAGGGGTCGCGGGGAAAAAAGTTTCAATCAGTCAACGTGGGTAACGATGGGAGGGGCTCAGATTGAGAGTGGCTGTGAGACTCACCGAGATCGGCGCAGCGGACGTACATAACTTGTTTGCTCGGACAGGCAGCCCGAACGAAGGTGATCTCCGGGGCACTGGGGTCCTGCATCAGGACGTAGGGCACGTCGTCTTCCTCGTCCACCCGCACTTCCACTGACTTGACGCCCCTAAATGACAGATTTTTAATTTTAGACTCTTTTTTTATTTAATTTTGCGAGTACTGAGTAAAGCACATTTGAAAGGTGATTTTTTTTAATTTTTTTTTATAATAGTAACGATAATTTTGATAAGACTAAATCATCACCTTTACAACGAAGAAAAAACACATTTGAAAGATGTCTTCTTTTAATACTTTTTTTTTTGTAATAGTAATGATAATTTTGATAAGACTAAATCATCGTCTTTATAACGAAGAAAAAACACATTTGAAAGATGTTTTATTTTCATACTTTTTTTTTAACAGTATTAATAATTTTGATAAGACTGAATCATCACCTTCATAACGAAGCAAAAGAAACACATTTGAAGGGTGACCTTTATTTAATATTTTTTTATAGCACATAGCCTTTCACAGTGAATTAAATTTTCTAAAGGAATTTTATTTTTATTTATTTCTGACGGTAAATATTGGCACACATAAAATTTATTATACATACTTTTAAGGTGTCTTTAGTATGAACTGAATTTCTCGATAATTAAAATTATTAAAATGCCACAAACTTTTGTATTTTTTAAATTAAATATTAATTTAAAATAATGAAAAATAAAAGAACGAATGCATTATCCATGTTAAAACCACTATGAGCGTTTTTACGTTGAGATAACGTGCAGGTAGAGCAAAACGAGCGAAGAAATATAAATGAATAGGCACACGACTAAAACTAAATCAATTTTGCCTGAATATGCGTACTTCTAGTTAGGAATTGAGAAACAAACATATTGCTTCAAATATTTGTACGCAAAATTTAATAGAGTAAACCGACGTAATATGCCGCCTTAGGCAATATGCCACTCGGCTATAATTTCTACCGCCGCGTGCAATTGATAATAAACATCATTGGATATATACAGCCAACATAACAAACTATACGCAACAGTGAGCGTCTATATATGTATCTGTCTTTAATATTTTAATTTTTGGTAACGGTAATTTAAAAACTCAGTTATTGAAGCAAATTTTAGTTATTAAAAATAATAGAATACCTATTTTCCTGTAGAATTTTTTTTATTTCTTTAAGGATTTTAACACTGCACAGTATAACAATTTATCATTACCGTTGGACATTATATAAGTGATGCATTTGTTGAAAAGTGGGAAGAAATTTTTCTACAAGTTCAAAACATTTTTTCTATAATTAGCAAAATTTCACGACGGCGAAAAGAATGTTATTGCAATAATCGTTTATTTTATTATTTAGAAGCATTATTAACTAATAATTAATAAGTAATTACAAATATATAGAATATTCACAATATATACCCTACAACTTATAAAAAAAGTGCGTCTTAAATTTAAATGTTTAGAAAATGAAGAGTAAAAAAAACATTTATTTTATTTAATGAAAAGTTCAAAAGAATAAGAGAATTTTCTGTTTCATGTTTTTTTTTTTTAAATTTTACTCTCGAGGTCGACCCAAAAATCAAAACCTTTCTGATCGTGAACCTCCATTTATGTTGGAATTGAATTTTTGCAACAAAATTGCTAAAAATCAATAACTAAAGATATTTCTAGAATTTCACATTGAAATTCCAATCAAACAAAGGTCTTTGAAGCTATTCGATACCATAGAGCAAAGAAAAAAAGTCTTTCAAAATTTTATCTCTCCACTGTATATCCGTAAAATTTAATCATCGATAAAAATAGCGCTATCGTCTCAAATTGAAAAAGTTACTTTCTTACGCAGAGGGTTATACTATAAAAATTGCAATAATTGTAATTGCTTTTGAAGCAATTATATTTATAATCTCATTTGCGACGAAGAAAAAATAATAAATAAATAAATAAGTGTCAATTGTTCGTTGATGTCAGACTGTACGCACCAATCATACAGAGAGAGAATATTTGGTAAAAATTACTCACACTTTCGCGGTAATCTTGGAACGCCTTTCTTTTCTGGCGATTTTTATTAAATTTTAAGTAATTTTTGCTACTTTAAATGGGATAAATACAATTCGAATTTTAAATTTTACTATACCGTTTAATAATTTACACGTTTAATAATGATTACTTATTATTACTTATTATCTACGAAGATTTAAATTTTAATCAGAAATTCGACAATTTTTACACCAACCGTCTAGTAAAAATTATCCAAAGGCGATTGCCATTTGTTTGCGTTTGTTTTACATTCAATTTTGCTTCTTAATAATACTTATAAACTAAGTTAATAAAATTTGCACCGGCGTTAGTAAAAAAATCACCGTCGTATGGCGTCGTAGATTTACTAATCAGTTAGTAATTTTTATGCCTACTTTTAGAGTAACTTTTGTAGGTTCATTCTCTCCGCGTAATATAATAAAACGAAAACTTCGCGTAAAGGCTCAATCATTCGTCGCAGCGAAAAATAAGCAACAGAATTTTAAAGACGTCAGCCTGACTCGTCGCCAAAAAGGCAAACAAACAGAATGAAGTATAAACTCGTCGGTAGAATAGGGGTGTACTCACTCGTAGGAGAGCAGCGTGCAGAGGGAGGCGGCGGTGGACTGCAGGACCGATTGCATTTCCGTGTCCGGCAAAGTGTTGTTCAAGTTCTCGGTGCAGATTTTGCCGACTGTGCCCTTCTCGTTGAACACGGCGTAGCCCTCCGGGCTGAAGCGCACCGGGTGCGCGCTGTCCGTCGGCTGCAGCCTCAGCGACTTTATGCTCGGGGCCAGGGACACTGCAGAACGCAACTTTCTTGTATACATACATCGCAGTGACGAGCTTTATTTTTGTGCGTTCAGGCTACTTGTAGTGAATTTTTTTTTCGGTAATCGCCGATGCTTTACCGACCGAGTGTTGACTGGTTTGCGAAAGTCTCTTTTTAT
Source organism: Sycophila sp. Sp_5 (assembly GCA_018906775.1). Taxonomy (NCBI): domain Eukaryota; kingdom Metazoa; phylum Arthropoda; class Insecta; order Hymenoptera; family Eurytomidae; genus Sycophila; species Sycophila sp. Sp_5. Next base: position 6,782,671 of record JACCID010000002.1, on the reverse strand, counting down.
ATGGTTTGTTTATGCTTGTTGTTTTTAAGGGGGTCTAAAAGACAATTAAAAATTCAAATTTCGTGCCATAATGTAGCAGACAAGAACAATTCATTTGCTTATAAGAAAGAGTAAAAAGAAAATATCGAAAAAATAAGGCATACTTGACCTCCTTTAAAAGCTTGAATAATATAATTTTTTACATTATTATAATAATATATTTTTTTACATTATTCATGTTTTTCTCATTAAAGTGTTGGTATACGAACTTGAAACTTTATAAAACAATAGATTGTTGCCTAACGGAGGACAAGTATCCCTTGGTTTCGATATTACATTTGTTCTCTTTTTTATAAGCAAATTAATTGTTCTTTCGTCTGATAGATTATGGCGCGAATTTTGAACTTTTTAATTGCCTATCAGATTCCCTTCAGGTGACTTTTTATGGTAAAAGAGCGCGAACAAAAATCTCGAATTGGCAATACTAGTCTTGTTACGGTCATGATTAGTATTATTTAAAATAGAACGTTCTTTAGAATATGAATTTGACAAAAACGCTGATCAATTATTCGATAAAGAATGAAGTTGGCCGTGTAATTGTTTGTAAAAAAAGCGCTTAAACGGTTCAATAGAAAATATAAACAGAATAAAAATAGAAAGCAAATAGGCGTTTAAGTGTTTTTATTATCTCTTTCGCTTGCAAATTCCTGATTTAGTCGGGAATAAATCTCGACGTAGGGTTTAGGTAGAGAAATGAGTACACAGTTTCGTTTTTATCGTAAAAAGCGTTTCCTTTTTGTAATTTAGAGAATAATTAATTATTGATTAAAAATTCTAATTTGAGTTTTTTCACTCAAGGTTAATTTTTTAAATAAATTATTGCAAACAATCGAAGGCTTAAATCAAATATTTTTTTAAGGATTCTAATTCATATTTAATTTTTTTATATCAGTCAATACTCAGTCGGTGAGCACTTGTTCTATCTGCATTCGTGACTTATATTAGTTTATTTAGTCATATAGAAATTAATTATAACCTGTATACTTCAAATTTGTTGTCAAATACTTATGAAACATAAATATAATACCTTATAAAAACCGAACGAATAAATATTCAACAACAGTGTCATCAAAACACTTCAAAGTTGAGACTCGAATCAACAGATTCCCCTATAAAAAAAAGTGTTTTAATTGTTGAATTGAATTAACGACTACAATCCAAAATTACTAGATTAAAAACTACAAAGGTAGTGATGTCCAGCAATGTCCAGCAAAAAATAAACTAAAAGATCGTTAAAACAATTTAAATCCTAAAAACGAATCAACAGTTCCATTAACAATGAAGCGTATTATCTGATGAAACAAATTTAAGACCGCAATTCGAGATTTCAACGCAAATCCGCAACAGATTCTGAAGCGAAGCCCCGAGAATCCTCGAAAAAGGTTCAGGCGTAAAATCGGCGAAACAGTCTCCGCGAAAGAGAGAGGGAGAGAGAGAGAGAGAGAGAGAGAGAGAGAGAGAGAAGGAAAGGATGAGACATACTCAGGAAGGAGAGAGAAAGAAACTGTAATATTCAGAGATAAAGAGAGAGAGAGATGCTCTCACGTGGAAACGTAGCCGAACGTGCGGCGGACGCTTATATACGAATTTCGTCCTAAACAAGGGTACGCAAACCCACGCCCGTAAACGTCAGAACCGCGCGTTGGAGGAGTTCTCGTCGTCGTCGGCGGGGCAGCGTCGCGCAGTGCGGAGGAGTGTACAGGAGAGCGCCTCGAGGAGGACGAGTGCGCAAAGGACCGCGGGGCATATGTATATGTGCGATATACTCACGGCAGTCCTTCTCGTCGCTGCCATTGGGACAATCGATTTTGCCGTCGCAGCGCTTGGCGCGGGGTATGCACGTCGTGCCGATGCCGCAGTGTAGCCGGCCCTCCCGGCAGTAGGCGCAATCCTTCTCGTCGGAAAAATCGGGGCAATCGATCACCCCGTCGCAGATGCGCGATGACAGCGCGTTCGCCTGCAGCTCCCTGATGCAGCCTGTTGGTTACAACGGGGGGTAAGTTAGTGGATGGTGAGAATGAGTTTTTTTTTTTTTGAGTTTATAGATATACGCTAAAACAGCTGGAGTGAATTAGAGAGAAAATTAACTCTGTCGGAGTGAAATTTTCGCTCTAATTTTATAGGGGCATTAACTCCTTTGATGGAATGAAGTAGAGTGATTTTTTGATTCTTAAGAAGAGCCAAAGGTAGAGACTTAATCTGTAATATGTTACTCTATTTTCTACATGAATAGAGTGAATTTAAATCACTCTATTCATTTAGAGTCAAATTTGACTCCAATAGAGTCAAGTTTAACTCGACGAGTAGTTTCACTATAAACTAAAAGTAAAATTTCACTCCAAGCGTTGTAGCGTGTACACTGAGAAACCAATTTCGTAATTTCCATTAAATGTTTACTTCAATAATACTTGTTAAATGTTTCTTTGAAACAACTAATTATTATTATGAAACTGCTAAATTTAGAAACAAATAAATTTATTTAGTTTTGAAGAAATATTTATGATGAAATAAATATTTAACAAGTATTATGAAAGTAAATATTTATTGAAAATTATTAAATTGCTCTCTCAGTACACTGAAAGACGAATAAATTAGTGGAAAAGCACTGCAAACGGTGTATAATTGCTGTGTGATTTTTTCTGATTCTTAGGAGAAGATTTATGGGTAAACTATATGCAGTCTGTTGGTTATAGCGAGGGAAACTTTAGTGAGCGCACTGAAAAAAATATAGTAAAGTTCACAATAAATTTTGTAAAATGTGGAACACTTTACAAGCCAAGAAAATTATTATAAATTTTGGAAAAATTACAATTTTTATAGTAAAATTTAATATAATTATGGCAAATTTTACTGTAAAATTCATATTTTTTCCAAAATTTTTAATAATTTTCTTGGATTTCAAGTCTATCCCCATTTTACAAAATTTATTGTAAACTTTAGCATATTATTTATTTCAGTGTGGAGAATGAAATTGTTTTCTTAGACACATATACAAAAGTTTAGTTAGAATTTTTCAAAAGCTAGTAAAAAAACTTAATTATATTTACATGGAAATATTTCTGTAATTTTTATTTCTGCAATTTCCATAAATTACAGCTTATTCAGTTACTAATAATTTTACAGGAAGAGACCCTAGAAAATTGTGGAGCTTTTTCTGCAAAAAATATTGAAGCTTTGTAAAAATTCAAAGCTTTTGGTTCTCTTTTGCGAAGCTTTATACGGAGCTGAAATTTTTACATTAAAACATGCGAAAAATGTTACGTTTAATTCATGAAAAAATTCTCTGTCTGAGGATTTTTAAGATTTATCTTATTTAAATCTCTTATTCTATTTTAAATTTAGCAGTAATTAAAGATAGGTTCGACAGTCCGTATAAACTGAAACTTTTTATTACAGATTAGAATTTTTCCCTTGAACTCAGTAATAAAAAATGTATTTTAACGAAATGCATATAGTTAAACAATGCATAGTCACTTTTTAAATTTTAAATTGCAATTTGGCTCGTGAATGTTTTATGTATGCATCGGCAAATCACTTTAAAAAGCAAATATGTGCTAATTTGTGGAGATCTCCAGCAGTACTAATTTGAATCATATATTATACAAAATTAATTCTGTTATTAGAAAAATTTTTAAAATGTCCCTAATTCCAACGAAATCCTAGTGATATTTATTAAATATTTTAGTAAAGATTAGTACTTCTATCAAATTAATAAGAACGAAAATATACTGTGGCAGTATTAGTGAATATTTTTAATCAATATAAAGAGTAGAAAAAATTTAAAGCATAAAATTAAAATGTCGTATTTCTGAAGTTTTCAACAAGACCATCTGATAATTCTTCAAAAAAGTATCAAATCTTTAAAAATAAAGTGCTCATTTTTATTAAAAACTATTAATATTGAGCTTGTAAACGAAGAATTTACTGAGTTCGTTGGTGGGATTCTTTTAAAAGTATTCAATCTGAGCTACCCTCATACATAAATTGTACAGCGAGTCCCTTAAAGGCTGATAAAAAATTGAAATTCAAGTCAACTTCCTTATTACATTCAGTACCACTAAAGTTATCCGCTTATCGCGAAGTTCCTTAGAATATTAAAAATAAGCAAATTGATGAAGTTTTCGACTTTCAAACTTGGCTTTGCTATATTCAACAGTACAAGAGAAAAGTATGCGAAAATTCAAACAGGCAAGCCCAGTAGTTATCCCCCGTATCCTTGCATATAACTTCAGTGTACGTTCTTTGATATACTGTTGATTAATTGATTAATTCAAATTTACAATTAAAAGTCCAATCAAATTTAACTATATTATTTTCCTTCGGAAAATACAGATGTTGAAGAGGCTTCAGATTAGAAAACTGTACTTACGTGAAATAAAAAGCATTGAATGATTTTTTTCATTAGTTTATTTTATAAATGGGACTATAAAAACTTCTTTAAAATTTCCTTTAAATTTTTTTAAAATTTTGTACAGATATATGCACGTTAAATCAGCTGGATTAAAATAGAGCGAAAAATTACCTCTCTGTATTATAAAATTTACTAGAATTCGAGTAATATGTGCTAGAAGTTCTAGTAAATTTTATAATGCAGAATGGTAATTTTTTTACTAAATGCAGTCTGTGGTTCCGCTCCCAGACTGGATAGTAATTTTCACTGGAATAACAGTAATTTCTCTCTCAGTATATATACAATTCATATTCGGAATAAATAAATAAACAAAACAACGATAACAAATAGCCTCGAATAGCAGCAAAATGACTAAACCTCAACCCAAGATAAAAAAAAGCTCGAAAACCTCTAAATTCCCGTCAGCCAAACAAATTTGCCGAAGTGCAAACAACGGAGTCAGAATAAATGAAGCTTCGAATTCCCGCCAGTCTTGGGGGTGCCTCGACCGCCGGCGGAGGGTCGAAAGAAGGAGGATACACTGCCCGGGCAGCGGCTTCACGGCCTCGAGGAATTCCTGTGGCCGCGCGTAATTAGTAGGGCATTACCTGGTTTGGATCGGCAGCTGCCCTCGTCCGCGTACTCGGGGAACTTGGAGCAGTCGAGGGCGGCGCGGAGGCGCTCGGGCAGCCTCTGCCCGCAGCCAGACCAGAATTCCTTGCAGAAGCCGCGGCAGGGCGGGATCAGGGACGCCTCGTCCTCCGGGTAAAGGCCGTCGCGGCATGACGGCTGCAGCACCTGGCAGATGAAGTCGTACGCGTGTTTGTAGCACTCGGCGTCCACTAGCTCCCTGTGCGTTTGGAAAAAGATTGAATTTTTTAATTACAATGTCTTTTTGTTTATTAATTATTTTTTTAGAGTCGCATCCCCAGGAGATATTAGCGACACTTTTTTACATAATCGTATAAACAGATTTAATACATATCTTATTGTGTATTATATCTTAAGGTCCAATTCTTTGACAAAGTTTAGAACTTTAGTACACTTATTATAGTTATTTAACACTGTCTAAATCTGAAAATGTGAAATTTTCACACATTTGGTATGTGAAAATAATTTAACTTATAAATATGTGAAAATTCACTTTACTATTTTTAATATGTGAATATTAACATATTGAATTAGCGAATTTTGTTTTTACATATTGAATTAGTGAAATTTGATTTCACACATTCAATTAGTCCAATATATTTCACATATGAAACATGTGAATATTCACATATTGAATTTTTCGAATTTTATTTTACATATTACATATGTGAATAATCACGTTTAATTAGTGGACGTTTTTTCACCTTTTCAAAAGGTGACTATTAAAATTTAATATGTGAAATTTTACCTTTACAGATTCAGAGAGCATAGCACTTAGGTTTGCTGGTATCTTGTGTTTTGTGCGATCATTTATGTATTTCAGGCACATTTGCCTGAAATGATGAGGATATGTTCCATATTTATAGGCACCGATAAATTATCACATTCCGGTAATCTTTATTTTGTTCAATTTTATTTTTAGTGCTCCCTGCCGTTAAATTCGCCATCCAGTTGGCGGATTGGCAGGGATCGAGAAGAAAAAATATAAGTATCACCATCAGAAAGATTTTTATATGGCATTTTAAAAAATCGAAGAATTTCCCGATTGTTAGCCGCCGGAAAGTCTTATATAAAACGCTACCTTCGATCGGAACTTTGTCGGGGTCCAATCCATGAAATAGGAAGAGATTCTTATGTTATTCTAAGGAAAATAAAATCTCCGAAAGAGAAATAAAGTCGCCGAAAAGAATCCCGGTGGTCTAGAGGTTAATTTTATTTTTTAATGTTATTTCACCGTTTTACGTAAATTAGAAAAGACTCATTTTTAATGCACTATCTGATTTTAAAACATAAATATTACTGTGAAGTGATTTAAAATGAATAATTTAATGTTATTTATTGGGATTACAAACTATGTGCTGTGGAGATTAAAAATTAAAGTCTGATTGATAAATAAAAGTTTATTTATTTTTCTAAAAAAATTGTTTAAAGTTAACAAAAACTTTCTTAATGTACAACTAAATTTAGATTTATTTTAGTGTGGAGAATAAAGCATGGAGTTTTTATGAATAATAGATGATGAACAATGATGATTTATGAGTTCTTATGCGTAACGAAGGGCTCATTTTAATGCAAACGGAGAGAAATAAATTTTTTTCATAAAAAAATATTGTAAATTTAAAACGCTATTCAAACATTTGTTTTTACTTCTGTAGAGCAGCAATCCATCCAAGTTTTGCAGATAAAAAAATAAAAGCGAGCTATATTTAAAAAAATGTGAGAGAGACTTAATTCCCTGTATTTTTTCGAAAAAAAATTGTCACAATTTGACAAACATTGTCTAATTTTAAAACGCTACAAACAAAAGAAAAATTGATGGTAACTTTTAATCACTTCATTCAACACTATGCTTAAAGTTATTTTACAACGAAAGATTATCATTTCGTTAAAACAAGTTTATTATAAATGATTAAATAGAGTAGAATAGTGCATTCAGACTATTGAATTCGAAAATGCATTCATGCACTCATATCAATTTTTCTTTTTTTACTAAACAAAAATTTCTTTCCAAAGCCCAATAAAAATTAACAACATTCACCTGAAGGCAATTATATCAGTCGTTGACCTCCTGCAGATCCCCGTGACCCACGAGGTTTGGATACGAGGTGAGGTTGTAGGGTAGATGCTTGCAGTACGAGAATTCCAGGAGGCTGCATTTGCGGAGGGGCCGCGGTGTCGTGGTCGCGGGTACCCCGTTGGTGGTGCTCGTGGAGTTCGTCTGGAGGGCCAATTTGTTCGCCGCGCTGATACTCTCCTGCACCTCCAAGCTGCCCTGCTCGATCGTCAGGTTGGCGAAGAAGCGTGAAGTTCCAGGGCTCGTCTCCAGGCGCAGCACCTCCAGCACCGCCGCCGAGTCCACCGTACCGTATCTCGTGTCGAAACGCACGTCGAAGTGCACCTGCAGGTCCTCATTCTCGATTCTGCGAAATTGCATAAGTCGTTAAAATATTTCTATACATTTTTAATAAAAAATCTGGTATAGAAATAATAATATAGTATTTCTTTGTCTCTTAAAAAAGTGATGACCGGATGTTGTGAAGCCTCGAAAACGTGAACTTGATTGGTTCGTACGTATATTCCGGAATGGCGCTGAAATTCAAAGTTTCTAACCGCAAAAATGAACCCGGAATAAACAGTAAAGAAAGGAACTTGAGCGCGCTCAATTTTGCTCGTATCTTAAAAAAGTAATTCATGAATGTAATTAGTTGAAAAATTTAGGAACGTATTTTCTTTAGACGCCAAAGTTTAATTCTTAAAGATTTGTGTTTTCCATTAAACAATTTAATGAAATAAGTATTGTATTCAATCTTTTTAACTGTAGTTTTTATTAACTAAATTTGTTGAAAAAATAAATATCGCTCCGATATTATTTTAATTAAAAAATCAGAATGTATTATTTAGAAGAACTGGTTAGAAAAAAACAGCAGAAAGAGAACATTGAGCGCTGGATTTTACTAGTATTGAGAAAATGTATACCGATAAAAAAAGAAGCAGTTCTTACTGTTTCGCAATAGTAAGATCTGCTAGATTAGGAAAAAATAAAGACTGCTTTGTAAAATCAGTAAAATTGACATTTTTATCGGCAGTAAGAATAACAGTTAATTTGAAAAGTTAAGAGTACTTTAAAGAAAAGTAGAACCTCCTTTTTCTTAAAGCGTAGTATCTACTTTGAAAAAAAAAGTAGAATCTTCTTTTTGAATAAGCAGACTTTCCTTATTATTACTGGTATTATTCCTTCTAAATAAAAAGAAAAGGTTTGAAATAAGTTTCTATACAGTAGATAATATAGTTCTGAATGAAGATGAATGGATTATAAAAGATTTTTAATAATTATACTTTAATTAGTTAAGATACTAAAAAAAATATTTGTATTCTTACTGAGAATATGACCATGCATTATACTCTTAAGAAATACTCTCCTACAGTACGTGCCTGAAAAGTGTAACGTTCAAAATTTTAATTTCATCATACACTATTTTTTTAAATAAATATTTTATAACAAAATGGTATGTAATTTTTACTGTCGCTTTAAAAAAAAGAGAAAATATAAAGAAAATTGCAACAGATAAGCCACTACGTCGTGGAAGATTGTAAAAGTAGTACGACAATATTTTTTAAATGGAACAAAATGACCGGAGCGGTGAGATAAAAAGGAAAAAAGACAAAAAACTGGGAGAGGATTACCTGACGACAGGATTCATAACCGGAAAAAGGTGTAGAACTGCGTTTTACGTAGTCCGGGTTAAAGGTGACGGTGAACACGTGTGCCTCGAGCGTGACGACAATAACGGAGCAACGGTAAAACTCAAATGTAAGAATTCCTTATCTGGACCTCGGGAATTCCCTTGGCATCGGCGCCAAGGGCTGGAGCGAAAAGAGAGTTTTCGAAGGATTTTTATTACAGTCGCTACTTTATTACGGTATTTTACTGCCTCGTCGGCTTTTACCTGACCGGGTAGAGGAGCGCAATATTAGTAGTATTTGCTTTTCTCCCTGTGCCTGTTCCAACAAGCTTTTTATACTGTGAATTCCGAAAGAATTACTTTGCACAACTCACGGGAAGTACCAATTGCATTAAATTTATTGAGATTACCTGTTTACACTAATGTTATCTTAATGTTTGAAAAATGAAAAAAATTTGATAAGCAGCTGTCTTACTTTGAATTGTTTTAGTTGAAATGTTGTCCATAAATAGTTCAATGCTTTATTATCTTCGTAAAAGTTGAGTAAGCGATATTGATTCAAACTAATTCAACGTTAATTGTACATTCATAGGAATATAGTGGAAAACTTATAGCATCAAATAAGCAATTAAATACTTATTTGAGGGAAACTCGCTTTGCCTAATTTTAGAGAGATTAAAGTGCGCATTTCATTAATTAAAGTTAGCATTAAATTTATCTCATGGACAAAGAAATATCTATGACCTAAATGATTGTACTGAAATAACGAATGTAATGTTTGTAACAATTACAGTAGGTTTCGAAATTTTTAAAAAATATTTATTGCTTCGAGAAAAAAAACTTGTTTTTCGCCACGTGCCATACTAGAAATTCAGGGGAACAAAACAAGCATTCCTTCTTTCTTGCCGCGGTGTGTATACTATTTTTTATGACCACAGAGTCGAAATTAAGTACATTTTCGTAAAGAAATCGTATGGAAAATTGGTTCTTTTAAAGACAGAAAGAAAAAAACTCTTTAATTTGTAAAATTTTGCAGACAATTTAAAAAAAATTTCGTTCATTTTGAAAGAGTATTTTTTAAAACAATAATCAATTGAGATTTCTTGCGTATGTTATTTTAATTGAAAAAATTGTTCGTATAAATTTTAGATCGACTTATGCAACGGTAGATGACAGACTTTTATTATTTCTAATAAATTATTGTATATAAAATTAAACAATTTTTGCTTTAATCAAGATATCAAATTATTATTTACATTATTACACGGTTATTGTTACTTTAAGTTTCTTTTTACTTCTTCAAAAAAAGTAGAAAAAGTACGTGCCAAGCCTGCAGATATTTTAAGCCTAAAATTCTCACGTAAAACGTGTACAACCGCCTCGAAAAAAGGACCATAAATATAAATCCTTAAGAGCCTGCCTCAAAAACCCGTTCGAGGCCGCGCCTTAAACAGCGGTCGCATAAAAGAAAATTTTTCGGCAAAATTTCCCACTCATTGCAGAACCAAGCATATGCGTAAAACGTCATAAACCGTAGTGTTCGAAGTGCACAAAAAGGCTTCGCAATATTTGACGAAAAAGTGAACCCAACCCAACGGATTAGGCATACCCCGTTTCTTTTTATTTATTTCTCCGGAAGCTTAATCTGGGAATGACTTTATTGCGGTGTTTGCGAATTGCCGGGGCAGGGAAACAGTGATGTGCGGTCGGTGGCCACCCCGCCTCCCCGAATGACGGGGCCAACCCCACGATGATGGCGATTATCGTTTGCACCGATTATTATTACCCGGACTTCCGCAAACCCCGGGAATTTCTGCAATCGGCGACTAACGAGCCGTCGTTGACACTGTAACACCCCGATGATCACGACGTTACTTTGCCTGAGTTTAAGGAGATTAACACTGTAAACCCTTTAACTTCGCGCCTCCTTTCTTATCTTGTTTTTGGGGGCTTTTAGGCTCGAACGACAGTTTCAAATATACTACTTCTTATGCGAATGGTAAGTAGAATTGTTTTTTTTTATTTTTTTTGTATTTTTTTGTATTTTTTGTATTTTTTTTTGTTTTGAATATGGAGAGAAAAATCTAGTAAACACTCGACAAATAAATTTTACTAAAAAGTTTAGTAAAGACTCGACAAATAAAAAATTTTACTAAAAAGTATAGTAACATTTGCTAGACTTGTAGTGAAATTTATTGTAATTTCAATAAAATTTACTGTAAGTCTAGCAAATTTTACTATATTTTCTAATAGAATGTTTGCTGGACTTTTCTCTACGCGAAGAAACGATGGCACAATGTCGCGAAGTTTTTAAAGAAATATTTTGATCCGTTATTTTATATATTGTTGAATGCAGTCCAAGTTCAAAATCTTTCTTTATATTTCATATATTAATGAAATCATTTTTTAAAAATAATCATTAAAAAACTTTTGACTCACTACTTTCATTGCAAATTAAAAAAATAGTATACAAAAAAAGTTTGGATCCATCTTTCTAACTTCAAAAGTTATATAAATTTTAAAAAAGTGCTTTTATTGTTATTTTCAAGGATTCCAAACAAAGCTAATCAATTATTACAAAAATTATTACACTACTGCGCTTTTGCTGTGAAAATGTAGTGCTTATGATATAGTAATTACTTTTTTTTAATCATGGAAAGTCATTTTCAGTACCTATAGTTTCAGTTAAAGTGGTACTACCTTAAATATTGGACAATCGAAAAAAAATGCATAGTAACAAATAATTTTTTCCAGATTATTTGTAAAAGAATGTAAAAGCCTTGTATGTAAATTATCAATTATTCGACAACATTAATTCGAAACAAACCTCGTTAAAATGTATTTGACCTACATCAGTTATAATTCGATTAATATTATAATTGATAATATTCGAATAAAATGAAATTAAAATCCACTCTAATTGACTCCATTAGAAAATGGCAAACAGAAAATTCGGGTTCCTTTGTATAAATTATATAATACTCGTCGAAGGCGAAATCGAGAGAAAATTTCGCATAATCAAAGCGTGAAATTAATCTCTAAAGCGTTTAAACAAAAAGTCTATGGGTGTAAGAGCATACCGGGCACGCGCCCGATTCATGCAGAGGGGAGAAAAACCGTTCACGGATCAGCGGATCCGCTGAATGCACCCGAGTCCGTTCCGAATCATCGACTCGCACATTTTCCTCTGTATAGATATATTTTTCTATATATATATATCTACACAGCGATCAACCCTGCAAATCCGAGAGAGCGCGAGAGAGAAAATCTCTTCTTTCGCTTTTTTTTTTCAATATACACCCAACTCGGTGAACTATTCCCTCTCGAGTGACTTTTATGGATTTTCGTTCAATGGAGATAGTTTTCATTTGCTCATACAGTTATTGTAATTTGCCGGGTTCGCAGTTCTCCGAACGGCGCTTTAATTGGCCTTTAAAATATTTTTCTGATTGATAGAAAATTGCGCGCACTTTAATCTTCCCTTGCAGTGAATTTACGCGCTCGGGATCATCGCTCGCTCATTGGAAACCTTAGTTTAGTCGCTCCGGTCGTCGAACCAGTGAACTAATGGAATTAGTGGCTTTGTTTTCTCGGATACACTACTCACCTATATTCCGAGATATTTTTTTTTTACTCGGTTATTTATTGAATTAGGATCTCGGGAGTTTTTTTTTTCATTTTGTACTTAAATTAATTATTATTACTGGTCTATTTTAAAGATACGATCTTCAGATATAATTGTAACTTTTTAATTAAATGTGTGATTAACATCACGTGAATGAATAAAGTCGATATATATTTTGGGCTTTAAAGTATTATTTATATTTTTCACGACTACTAAAGGAGGTATGTTAAATTTAGTTTTATGACAAAATATATACTAATTTCCAAGTTTCATTTAAAAAAATTGATTTACGTAATATACTATTGCATCAAGTCATTTGTAATTCTTTTTCTAAAATTCTAAAATTCTCAAATGTATCTTATAAATTTACAGAAACGGTGAATAAATTAAATATTTAAAGTTCCCGTTAAACGGTGCAGAAATTCAAACTGTTCTTACGTGAATTGAATTTTCCCTTTTCAATCGTTATCCTTTACTTATTTACATTAATGAAATAAGTAATCTAGAAATCAGAATACTTCACGCATGTTTTAATAAGGAGATCATCATCCATTGCTAATAAAAAAATCTTCCAAATTATAAATAACGAAGTTCACAGTTAACGATAGTGGAACTAAAAAAAAATTATAATCTTAGCATTTTGAATAATTCGTAATATTTACCCGTCAAGAGCGAGAATTTCAACAGCGACGAAGGACACCTGCAGGGGACTACGCCGGAAGACGAGGTTGAGCCTGTCGCGGTAGTTCCTTGAGCGTTGTCGGAATCCCTCGGTGCTTGGATCGGCCAGGTCGGGGGTGAAAGCATCCCCCTTCGTTATTCGAAACGTCGCCAAGAAGATCTGATCATTTGGCATATCCGACAGGAGGAACGTGTCTGCAAATTTAAATTTCATTGTCTCGTTTATTATAAAATATTGATGTCGTTATAATAAAATCGAAATTAAATGAGGTATTTCGAGCCATAAATGCTTTATTTGATTAATTAGGTAAGTCGATCTGTTAAATAAAAAATGAAATGAGTTTCGTGATTATTCACTTTAAATTATTGATAAATCCATTTTTATTAGCGTACGCGATTTCTTTACGTTTCAATTAGCAATATTTAATTATGTGCCTGGTATTTATAAAATTCGTGCTGCCAAAATAATTAATGCCAGTACGTCGATTATAAAGCGTATTAAAACATGAAATGTTCATTACAATAATAAAACATTTTTACACGGTATGCGTATATCTATACAACTCTTACATTGGTATTTTTATAAATAAATTATATATTTCGGTAAAAGAATATTTTTGAACTATGCAATGTTCATCTTTCCGAATTATACTCATTGCCCACTAAAAATTAACCTTGCTCGAATTCGTGGAAAATTATTAACATAAAATCTGGTGCATATTTTTGTGCGACAATACCAAGATAATTCCAGGAATTTATTACGCGATTCGTAAAATACCTTCCTCAATATGCATTACCTATATGGATTAATTTGAATATATGAAAAAGTAATTACGTTTATTACACTTTAATTTAAAAAATTAAGAAAAAAAGGAAATGATTTACGATGAAAGCTGCACAACAATATATTCCGTATTCCCTTAAAAAAATGTTAAAAAATAACGGAGGTTGTCATTTAACAAATAACTTCATTTATCATTCGGCAATGCGTACGACGCGCTAATTGACAATGAATTATAAAAAATGACTGTCAACCGCTACGTAATTAGGAGGTAGATAACAAGATAATTTTTGCACCGACCGCGGCTGTAAAAGCGCGACTAGCGTAATTGCCTCTTAATAAGCCCGCGAAAGAATTTCCCGAACGACGTGCAAAATAACAATGATTTATGCTCGTAAACGGAGAAAGAAAAATAGTGGCGCAAACTTTTTCTCTTGCCACTTGCCGCTTGGTCGTGCAAAAACGAGGCTTGCGAAACCTAATATACGCTTCACTCGAATCCTGCGCACACTTTCATGAATAATTTTTTAGCATCGGTGGGGAGGGGTGTATGCCCTTAAAATGCGCCAAATATTTTCTCAATATTGATTATTTCCGGCGAAATGAGTAAGATCGTAATGGATCGAGGCATAATTGTGATTTTTATATATATATAGAGTGGTGAAAATCGAAAAACTGGATAATATATTCAAAGATAACCGTCACGTTTTTTTTTTATTTCAAGAATTATTAAGAAGGATATTACCGGTTAAATTATTTTGTAACTTTGACGTAACTATACTCTGTAAGAGTTAGTTATAATGAAATAAAAAAATAGTTTCTTATTGCATCATTAAATACAAAGAAGTTTTTCATACTCAATATTCAGTGAAAAATAAGCTGTTCGTTTCGATAGAAAACAAAAGTAGGCATGAGAAAAAAGGTCTTTTAAAAAATCCATAGTCGATTTAAATGTTTTCGTAGAATGACAGACAGGCATTCGCTATTGGAAAAATTTCAATAGCTTTCTTGTGCAATTTATTCTAGGATTCAGAGTTCCATAAATATTGAGGTGACTTTTTCTAATTAATTGACAACTAAAGAATGATAATGGATCTGCTGCCAAACGTTTACTTCTTATTTCACAATTTATTGAATAAATTAATAAGTTTTTTACAGAACAATTAAATTGTTCATTTTCAATTAAACGCATATTATATTATTTTTATTTAAAGATAATAAATTATAATTTTATCTTCATTATATTTAACACCTAAATTCAGGACTTTAAAAATGTACACTCTAAAAGCAAGTGGCATCTTCCTAATTGTTTACGTCGTTGAACAATACTTTTCTTTACAAATATTAAAAGTACAAGTTTTCATTTATATCCTAAATTAACTTTCTTTAAAAATAATAATAATAATAACGAGATATTTAAAAACATGAAAACAGTAATGGTTAAAATAACTTTTTTTTAAAAGATAGGTAATTTTATGCTCTTTTAACTACATTTCATTACATTTATGTATCTCAACCCTATAATTACAAAAAATAAAATAAATTATTTGAAAATCGATTGAAATGATTAATCTTTTCTCCAATTCGGAATTAAAAAACAAAAATAATGAGCTATGGGAGGTTAAATTCTGATGTGTTGTTCTCAAGATATCGTTATATACATACACAAGCACATACACACATCTATACAAACATTTTTTAAAAACATGTTTTTTCTGTTCAGAATTCCATTAACGATTCCAACACATATCCACTAAGTTTCAACAAAACTTAAAATTTTACTATCATAATGCTTCCTCTACGAGAAAACCTCCTTAACATCAGCAAATTAAATGAACAACTACGTAATCCACTTCGTCGCCTGAAAAAAAAAAAAAGATGAAGCATTCGACAATCAGCGTATTTTTCATTCCAATTACGTCAGCAAGCAAAAAGCAAACAGAACATTAATTAGCCCATTAATGGCACCTCAACCCGTCGGCATCCCATAAAAAAAAAAAGAAACTGTGCGAAGCAAAGCGAGCAAGTATAGCGGAGCGCGCGAGCGGGTCTCAAAAGCCCCGAGCATATTCCCCCGTCTGCACGAAAAATGGCACCCCCGAGCCGAACGCGCGCGGAACCATCGGACGGTTGGGTCGCGTTTGCGACGCGCCGCGCGTCCCCTAATTGCTCGTCGCCCTCTCTACGCCCGAGGCGATGCGCGAAATGGAAATTCTCTTTGGCGCGGCCGACGCTCCTCGAGGGCTTCCTTCGTTTTCTCCTTGGGCTTGCCTTTTGTTTCCGCGAGCCTGGGCCAGGCCCGCATTGCGACACGCTCGCACGAAGTAGACTGCCGCCGCCGCTGAATTGCGCGACGAGGTACTCTCGTTTAGCCGTCCTGTTTCTCATTTTGCGGGGTCGACTGAATTAAGTCGTCGAACGTCTCTTTTTTTCTTTTATTTTAAGGTCCTTCAAATTATGATTTTCTAGCTTTAATTATTAATTGGTTCAGGGGAGGTGGGAGGTATATACTTCCCACCTCGATTTCTTTTGTTTTATTTGTTATATCTCAGGTTTATTACTTACTATCAATGTGAAATAACTTCTCCTGCACTCTTTAATGATATATATAGCCATTAATTTATTAATTCTTCAAGAATTATACATTTCGCAATTGTTATTAAATAAAGAATGATGTAAAGTTGTCTTTTCTTACATTAAATTCGTCCATCAAGTCCCTAGGACGCAAAGGAACTTCTAACGCTCGTTTTCAGATTCTACAGACGATATATCCCAAGCTATGGCTAACAGAAAGTGTAATAAAGCAATTGTTGTTATTTTTCAACTAATAAAATTTCAAATGAATTGCATGTTCAATGAAAACTTCAACTTTTTTTCTCTCAAAAACTATGTGATTTGGAACAAGAGGTCAAGAGAACTTTTTTGTTTGAAATTCTGCACAAAATACAGCAGTATTTTTTTTTGTTTATAAATATCCAATGTTTTTGCTTAAGGTTAATCGTATGCCCTCGCTATCTTGATTTTTTCAATTTTTACTTCAGATTTGTAATAAGCAATTCAAAAAACATAAGAATATGATTAGAACGGTTCGGTAGGATTCCCAATTTAATTGCAACCCTGAAAAGTGTTATGGTTAAACTGTTAACATTTACGATTTGGTCCTGCCAATTATAACTTTCTAATTTTAATTGTTATGGTAAAAAATATTTGCGTTTTGTTTTCGATGAAAATAAATCATTATTCACTTAAATAAGTGAAGATTTTTTTTTTGACAAAGAAGTAGGCTCTGATTGTACGCAACGTTTTAATTTCATATATCACACTTTTAATCATAACATTGAAGAGTGCAGGATGAATGCCTAATAATGGAATGTGGTACGGAACAGAAGAATGGAATACAATTTACGTGTTTACAAGCAAAGAGTATTATTTCAATGTGTTTTTACTATTATTTATTTGTAGATAATTTCAGCCTAAGTGTCCTAGAAACGGACTTAGTGTTTATGAAATCATGGTCTTGGATATTTACGGTGTCTTAAATTCCTATATAATTATCCAAATATTATCTCGCTTTAACAACTCTTTGTTCGGTTTTTCAATCACGCATTTAATAAATATCTGTTAACGCAATTCAACGCTCATTTTATATCGTACTAATTGTAATTATGTAGGGCAAAGAGTAAAAAAATCTCATAGTCAACTAATTAAGAAAAGAAACACTTGTAAGAAAAGCCCATAAATATAAATTCTTCTTAGCAAATTCGAATAAAATATATTCACAGTGTTTAATTAACTTTATTAATTAACACAGTCCTATAAAAAATTATTAAAATATTTCTGCACACAATAAATATAGCCTTTGATAAATTTCTCGAAAAACTCATCGTTAAAAGTGTTTCATAATGATTATTTTTTAAATTTTACACAAACTTATTAAATGCGATGAACTTGTTCATTTTTTTAAACATAGGTAGATTATGCATAATATTAAACATCGTAAACCCATCTCAGAAAGTAATTGTCACTTCAAATTTGGGTTTTAATTCATCTTTAGTAGAGTGAAAAGATTTTGGAATGCTTCACCTACTACTATTACATCAATTGAATCTATTGATCAGTTAAAAACATCATTACGCTCTTTCACGATTAATTATTAGGTTACATATTGTTTATATTTTCGTCAAGTTAGTTTATATAGTTTATAGATTTTATATACATTTTTTATATGCAAGGGCTTTTAGTCCGTTAAATTTATATAAAATAAATAAAAAAATATATAAAAAAAATATTGCCAAGCGAAATCCGTAACACAAACCCAAAGGAAATTATAAGTGGGTTAGACGGCCGGGAAGTGCAACGTAGACTGACATTCGTGTTTTTTGAAGCACAAAAGATATTTCCTGTATCTCGCGGATTTTCAGCCGGCGGGCTCTTAGAACCTCTGGAAACAGTTCGACTAACTGCGTCGCGCTGATTTGCATAATGTCTTAAACTTCGGCCGCGCTCCGTGCGCCCGCTTTTAATTTATTTAAGATATAAGCGCGGGCGCGGCACTTTAACGATATAATTGCTAAACTTCCGAGCGACCGACAGTTTTAAGGCTTAGCCGTTCGCGAATTAAATTTTACGAAATCAATGCTCCCGGCGGTTAAAATCAATCTTAAGTTTTCCTATTAAAGCGACTGTGTTTTTTAATATTTTTTTTTATCACACACTTGAAAAGTAGCGACTGAGATCGATGCGAATTTGTATAATTCAGCGTGTCTATTATGGTCTTTAGTGTTTTATTTAAAAAAAAAAGGAAAAAACTATTTCGAAAAGTTATGAAAAAGAATTATGAATAATAATATTGCTTTCGCTTTTATTGTGAATAGTGTTTTCTTGTTCGCGCTAATCTGTAGGGAAATAAGTTTTTCTTTTACTCAAATTTTGCAATGTTGCAATTTTGCAATAAAAAGTTTATAGTTATTACAATAAATTATAGTGAAATCTAACCGTACTACTACATTTTCTCGTATAGCTTCTGAAATAACTGTATATAGTAATCAATCAAATTTAATTTCCCCACAGAATTCGATAAATCAAGAAAGTTCAAAGTAGTAATATAAAAAAAAACTCTAAAAAGTTGCATACACCATAATCGTTTATGCGGAAAAAATCAACCAACATAATGGCCATCGAAACTCTTTTCTGCTCGCGAAATACGCGTAAGCCGTAACAATAATATAATAATACTAATAAAACTCTTAACTAACTGTACTATTAACTTCGCGTACGCGATACATTATTATTGTAATTAACGTCACGTCGCAATTATTTCATCTCCTTTAATTATTACTCAATCTCACGTCGCTCGGAAAAACACGCCCATTAAAGAAAAAGGCGCACAAGAGATAGAGAAAACCACGTGCAGTAAAAAAAAAAAAAAACAGCTGAGTCCGCGAAATCTCGCAAGTTTCCGAGTCCAGCCATTTTCCAGGATTCCACCGTCTGTCTCGTCGCGTGCCATAAATAGGCACCTCCCTCGAACAAACACGGAATTACTCGAGTTCGCGGCTGGCCGGGAGTCCCGTACCCCCAGATGTCCACCAGTCGATTTTACGAAGCAAGGCATGGGCGGCCACCACATGTGGACTTTTATTGCGTCTGATGGGCTTATTGCGCGCTCTTGAAAAAAGTTAAGCCGGGGATTATGAGTTGCGCGAGGATGGGAGGGTTTCCAGGTAGGCCCTGGCCTGGCCTTCTCAGGTAAAACCTTTGACTCGCAAATCTGTGCTTTAAATCTTTTATAACCATCGCGGATCCTTTGCTCTTTCGCCCTTTTTCCTCTGAGGCTTTGGTCTTTCCCAGACCGCGATGTAAATCTTTTTTCACTGTAACGTATGGCGGGACTGAAAATGTGCGCTCACGCGTTTTTGGATTAAACATGGGGTGGGTTGGTTTGCGGGGAAACGTGCTTTCTTTTTTTTTCTTCTTTTAGGAATGCAAATGTTTGTTTGAGGAATCATTTAGATTAAATTGTTTTGTTGGTTTAGAAAGAAAAGGTCTGTTAAAATATTGGAGTAGTCAATTTTCATATCTTCACGGATTGATATTAATAGAAAAATTAGAAAAGTTTCTTTGGAAATTTTGAGATAAACTAGATATGTTTAATTTTATACGAAACTATATTGAAATTTTTTTAACGATATCAGTTTGCGATGGAAACTGACTATTGCAATTTTTATTTGAGAATTTGTCGTAGTCTAGGAAAGAGTATGAAGTAACTTTACTTAATTTTGGATGAAAAATAATTATTGTTATAATTTTATGTATAAGCTTTGAATAATATAATCTACAGAATTTAATTAAGCTGTAAGAATACACCTATAAATAAAAGCTTTTTTAATTTTCATGATAATTAAGTACAGTCCGTTGATATTTGAATATAAGCAAATGTAAATTAAATTGAGTATTCCTATGGAAGTAGTATATTCAGGTTCGATTTTATTGCTCATCCATTACCGACAACAATTGGATTTGATGCAGCAGAAACTTTGCATTGCACGTAACTTACAAGAAGTATCTAACTAATGAAATTGAATTTCGCGTACCTACTTAAGTTACAGCAATTTAAAAATTTTCATTTCAATTCACCAAGGCATGTTCTTAAATAAATTCTCTTCATTACAATGCTACGGTAAAATTTACTATACAATATAGTCATTTTTAACGAAGTAAGTTAAACTAGCTGCGTTTCCATCCCAGATGGCAATTTTTACAATATTTTTTCTCAGTGTACCAGTGCATTAAAAACGTTTTTACGTAGTTATATATTTACTTCAAATAATGCTTGTTAAATATTTCTTTAGATCAACTAAATATATTTATTTTCAAAACTAGTTTTAATAAAATAATTAGTTGATTTAAAGAAATATTTACTCTCTAAATCTGAAAATATCTAATTCACTTGCAAACTGTGAACAGTGACAAATTTCATGTGAAAAATTGTTCACATATCGAACATGCGAACGACTTTTCGCGTATTAAATGTCACTATTCACATTTTCCAAGTGAATTTCACATTTTCTGATTTACACGTTAACAAGTACTATTGAAGTAATTATTTATTGAAAATTGGTCTCCCATCGTACAAGTTCAAAAATTCATCGACAATTTTTTTACATAAGTTTTTTATATCACTTCCATTAAAGCCTTTAATTTTTATCATCTTTGTTTTCGAAAGCGGAAAGCTCGCCGCAAAAGCTCCTAAAAAGAAATCTCAAATAAAAAGAATCAAGACTCAGTTTCGCTCTCTCCTCGGCGGAAGGCGGTGTTAGCGTGAAGCGCAGCTAAGGCGATATACTCACATCCGAGGTATATGGAGACGCCGGCGAAGAGGAGGAAGAGCAGGAAGGCGGCGAGGACGCAGCAGCCGCACCTGTACTGGCTGCCGAGCTTCCGCGTGAATCGGATGTCGCTGTCCGAGGAGAGGATCGAGCTGGGCGTGCCTGCCCTGCTGAAGCGCCTCGTGCTCACCGTGCTCACGGAGATCTGCAATGCGAAACGTGCCAGCCTTTATTTCTGCTCTCGAGGTTTCTCGACCGAGCCTGGGGCTCGGGTTGCATGAACTTTCACGCGCGTCCACGCGAACGGGCGTTTGCGAATAATATAATTGCGTGTAATAATGATAAATGTCAAAAGTTCAAAAGTTAAAAAAAAAAATAAAAAACGTTCGGGTTCAAAAGATTAATATACAATTTCTCTCTTCACTTAAAAGTTCTCAGTGAAAAACTCACGTTTTGGAATAAACAAACGGTTTTTCGCTTCTGGAATAGTGAAATTTTCTACTACTTAAATAGTGAAAATGGAGGTTCATTCTATATTCAGTGAATAATCACTATGTAAAAAAATGAATTTTTCACTATTTCAGAAGTGAAAAACCGTTCACTTATTCAAACAGTGAAATTTTCACTTACAAGTTTTAATAGAGTAAATTCTACAAACGTACTGTGTAAATATGAAATTTAATGTCAAACACTTTTTAACGTGATAAATCTTATTTGATACGTGTAAGACTTTGGATTAGTGTATGGCCACTTATTCGGTGTGAATTGCACCTATTTATATTTCGAAAGTGAAATTCATTCGAAAAACGTTAATAACAGCCCTATTGAAAGGGTATTAGCACACTCCATAAAACCGCATAAAATTTGATAATTAAATTTATTGCATTATATATAAATTTGTAAATTTTTATAGTATTTTATAAAATTTTTAAATAATTTTCCCTAGTAACCAAGCAGCCTTCCACAGTAGACAATTTCGACCTCGAAGCTGCACACTTATTGTATTTTTTGTCTTTTAAAGGAATATATGGATACACACTGTACACTTATCATCAGTACAGTACATCTGGACATTCACTTTTGGACCAAGTCATTATCCTTGACACACATTAAAAAAAAAAGCGAGTGTCAACTCTTCTCGGTCCACTTAATTTTACTTTCGCTAAGTAAAAGTGCTTCCCGCGGCGCTTATCTCGAACACTTACATCAAGCACTGCGAGCGTGTAGCTTCATCCTCGCACAACGAAAAATAAAAACATGACGCACCTCCCGCAGGGAACTTCCCCGCGAAATTTCGTACAGCTGCCGGCGCAAAAATGAAGGTAGCGACGGCGGAAAAGGGCAGCGAGGAAGAGAAACGGCCGGGGAGAAATAAAAATCAGCCTCTCCTATGGTGTATATATATATATATATACCGGGCGATTCCAGCGTCGATGTTTTTTGCCCCCGTAAAGTATCGAGCTGCGAAATTCACTTAACGAATGCAAGACCGAGAAAGTTGCCGCGGCTCCGCCAACAAATTTCAATTTTTCCCCATGCGCCGCTTGGTATTCTTTTTCTATTTTCCTTTATTTTTAATGGTTTACTTTTTGGCCGCTTGATGAAAATTTTTTCCAAAAAAAAGGCATCATCACTCTTTACTTTAAGCGTACATGCATTCCCGCTGCGCGGAGGCAGTTCAAAAGTTCGCGGTAAAGGCTTGTTTTTGCACTGTATCGATTTCAAAATTCTGAGTCCGTCCGTAGTTTGTTTTGTTGTTTTTTTTCTCTGTAGGGAAAAGAGAAAATTTTTTCTGGTATTTTAAATGTTTTTCTGTGTGCATTTTTTATCACGCAGAAGGGAGATGTTAAAATTTCGTATCTTTTATTCAGTTGGAGAAGCATAACCCATGGATAGATCGAAAGTACTTTTACGTTGTGTAAAAACAAAGAAATATTCCTACAAAATTTTGAAGTTTAAAGAAAAATTAGACTTTGTTAATTTTACAAAACAAATTGTGGTACATGTCCAAGCAAAGTAAGGGCAATTAATAAGATTATTATATATTTTTAGAATGTTAGGTGTCGAATTGATAGATTTAATAGTTTAAAAGATTTTAAAAGTGAGATTCAATACAATTACTTAGTTTGTTAAAATTTTATTAATAATTCTGTCGATGTTTCAATAATTGTCATTCAGCATTTAAAACTTGGGTGGTTGAGTGTTACAAGAGAATGCCATGAGTGTAATAAAATAAAAGTAAAATAATTAAAACTCTCACCCGTCACTCTCGAAAAGATCAAATCATTAAAATTTCTTAAAACATTTTTTTAGAAAATATAGCGTGTCAGGATAATAATTTTGAAAGCGGACACTCGATTTTAGCAAACATTACCAACAACCATAAAACTTGCGATTTACGAGAGTAACTTCTATACGTCGCGATAATTTTTGCCAAACTTGTCATTAGACGTCAAGATTTCTTTATTTAGTCTTCGAATTTCTTCCGGTTTCCGCAATTTCTTGCATAAAATCCAGAATGGATCACATCAGCATAAAAAAAAGAAAACTTCAAAGCTTTCACCGAGGCCGACACACAAGAGAGTAGTATATCTCAGCGGCCAATTTCGATTTGGAGCATAATAGGGGCTTTTCCGCCTCTAGTTCAGTTGGTTTAGATTATTCGAAGGAAAGTTTTTGCAAATATTTTTTCTTTTTATAGTTACGTTTACAGTTTAAATGTATATTAAATATGATGTAAAAAAATCAATTATCTACTCAGTTCTAAATTCAATTATTAATTTTACTTGAAGGGACACATTGTTACTACTACTAAACAAAAAATACAATCACCCCATAATATGACCAATTACGTACACATGTAAAAATCGCTTTTTAGAATTCCACGATAAATTTATAAATAAATTAGTTGTTAAGGGGTAAACCATCGTAACCGCCTTAACAAAAGCGTTTGTTTTGGTAATTTTTATATATTGAACTATAAAAATACAAATTTTTGTGTAAAAATATTCAAAAGTGACGGTAGAAATACTGTCATCTTCAAACGTCTTTAATTATAGGCGCTCTAGCGGCACTGTAGTACATGTAATTTACAACCTGGATAAAAGAAAAAAAATTCACTAATCTATATATCTACAGCTATAACACGTACGGGATTTTATAAATATTGATTTTTGCGTAATTAGTGAGTACTTGAAGAAAAACTTGTTATTTTCGGTCAAAAAACAGCATATATTGGTTTATAAATAATGTTTAAAGTTTCTCTTTTCAAAAAGACCATAAGTAATGTACTGCATAATGTAATTTATATAAGGTAAATTTAAAATTTCAACGTAAAATAATGCAATTTGTTCGATTTCTGTTGCGTGCAGATCTGAAAAATGGTGTTTCAAGAAAAACGTTTCGTTTAGTCATTTAGGAAAAGTACAAACTTCTCGGACAAGATTTTTAAATCACAAAAAAAAAAGTTTTTTCGAGTATGAACTTTTGCCTCGTATTCTAGAGGGTTCAAGGCACCTTTTAACTTAAAAAAATGTTGATTTTTTTAAAAAAAATTTACAGTGGAATTACCCCTTAACGTCCACAATTGCCTCTCCAAATCAACGACACTTTTAGAGCGTCAGCTCCGCAATGGATCCGCGAAATTAAATTAGAAATGCAGATTCAAGCGAGTGCAGCGCTCTTCGAACCGAAAATACGAAATTTACAGCGAGGCCCGTGGTATCTTATCCAAAACGCGTAAACGGAGCGAACGTCCCGCGCCGCCGGAACACCGAGCACGTACGCAGCAACGACGGCTCCGCGACTCCCTCGCTGAAAGCTCGTAACTCGGGCGTGTTTCACGAGGAGCCATGCGGGGTAATTATGGGCCGCGCGCGCCGAGGGACGGCCGGGGCTTTTTGCGCCGTCCCGGAGCGAGCCGCGCGCGCGCGGAAAAGCAATTTCTTGTCGCGGCGAGATAAGCCCCGCTATATACGAGCGGCCCGAAAAGAAACTCGTGGGCCGAGCGACAAAAGTGTCGCTCGCGTGTTTTCGGCTGTAACTGTGTACACTCGGTTAGGTCGGATTCTTTTGGGACCTTTTTGGGGGGGAAAGCAGCGTCGCCTGGAAATTTCGTTTTAACGAAGATAAAGCGAGCGAACTTTAGTGGCGCGAAATTTGAATTTCGCATTAGTGGTCGATTATCAGGGAAGATTTAAATTTAGCGCTTTAAAGTGAGAACTTTAAACTCTTGAGTTTTTTACGAGGGAGTCATTGTTTTTACCGGAATCGTTTTGAGACTTTTTTTTGAAAAACTGTAACATAGCAAGAAAAGCCTGTTGTAACGAAGAAAAAGCGAGCCCACTTTAGTGACGCGAAATTTGCATTTCTCATTAGCGGTCAATTGTAAGAGAAATTTTAAATTCAGCGCTTTAGAGTGAACTTTTGAGCTTTTTTTGAGAGAACCAGTATTTTTATCTGAACTATTTTGCAAAAAATTTGAAAGCTGTGCCCAAAGACCAAGTTTTCGGTAAAAGTTGCAGGAATTATTTAACAGAATTTTATAAAACTTGCAAGCTATCTTTTTTCTACGGTGAACTTCATCGTAATTTTTACGAAAAAAAAGGAACATATCTTATTAAAATTAATTAATGTTTAATTTTTGCAAAAAAAAAAAAAACAGAAATCGTTTCATTTACTAGCAAGTATGTATAGTTGTTTTAAAATATTAATAATTGATGATCCTGTATGACTTAAATCACTTAAATTAAATACCATATTTTTACTGAGCTTTTTAATATCATTAGGTTTTAAAATTGCGCCATTACGTGTTTTTCTATTCAACAATAAACTCTACACAAATGTTAAATAAATTCCAGAAAAATAAAAACAGAAACTCTATAGCAGTGATACTTTTGTACATATTTTTATTCGTTATTTTTTTCTCCGCACTTTATAGTTTTCTCAATAGCAACCGATATTTAAAAAAAAATGTATATACATCTACACACATTCTTTAATAATAAAACTCAACAAAAACAATTCATATATTTACAATTTTTTCTACAGCAATCTCTCAGGGATAAAAAAAACAACAGACTAGCAAGTCCGTATTAAAGCTCACACAGTATGCAGCGATATGAATTTCGCAAATCAATTGAACGAAAAGCACTCGCCGCGTAATGTCGCGTGCACTGTAGTTGCAAAACAATTACATTCAGCGGGGGACAAGTGCGACAAGTTTAAAGCACATAAATTTGCAACATGCAACGATTCATTGGGACAAAAAAGGACCGCGTAACGGAAGCCAAGCGGCGAGCACCCAAGCGACAAGAAATTGTACCGCGAG
This sequence comes from Sycophila sp. Sp_5, assembly GCA_018906775.1. Lineage (NCBI taxonomy): Eukaryota > Metazoa > Arthropoda > Insecta > Hymenoptera > Eurytomidae > Sycophila > Sycophila sp. Sp_5. The sequence continues at coordinate 6,756,164 of JACCID010000002.1, read as the reverse complement.
GTTCTCGTGGGACAGGCGAGAGAGAGAAAGACAGAGAGAAAGAGAGAGAAAATCATTACGTCGGAGAAATGCCCAGCCGCCGGTCGACCGCAACACGTCGGGCACCTTTTGCGCGCGCCAAGGCAAAAAAGTCCCGGCCGAGTGCATTTCCCGTATCGATCACATTATGTGACCTTTTCCTCGGGAACCGCGTGACTGAGACTGCCGCCCGGAACGACTAGCCGCTGGGATTTCTGCAACTTCGCCGATCGAATGGATTGCGTCGGCACCTCCTTTCTATGGCTTTTTAATAGTTTTCTTTTAATGTCTTCTTTTATTACTGTGCGATCCTATTGTACGGACTTGTCGTAAGTACAGCCGATGGGGGTACTCATGATTGATTGTCGAAAAAAATTAAAGTTGTAATCTTTACTTCAATGGGGTTTAAAGATTTTCCCATTTATTTCTTGAAATGAAAGTTTAGAATTGAGTAATGAAAATTTATCTTGAAAATACATACGCGCTAAATCAATTTGAAAATTTGACTCAAATAGAATTAATTATCACTCCATTGTTATAATGAAAACAACTTCTTACATGGAGTGAAATAGAGTGATTTTTTACTCTTAAATAGAGCGAAAGATACGACCTTAATCTATAATATGCTATTCTGGCTTAGAGTGGAGTTTACTCTACTTTAAAGTAAATTTAGATCACTGAGTGTATCACTATAAACTAAGAATGAAATTTGACTCTAACCATTTTAGCGTGTACATTAATATATTTATTATTTTTTTTAATTATAGACTACATGATTTTTGTTTGAGCGAAGAATAATTTTACTACTACAATTTTTTTTATTCTTGGTTCTAGCTAATCGGTTTATACTGGTCTAAAGCTAGTAGTTAAAAGAAGTTTGAAATAGTAACATCTTTTGCAATATTTACTTATTGTTAAAAAAGTGTTTAAATTAATGATATCATTAAATAGGTACATGTTCCCTCCTAATCGCATGTAATGCATCTTATCTACCAGGAAATTAAGAAATAAGATACTTGCAGTGTAATATTGTAAAAGAAAGGATATCGATCAATTATGCGAATAACAGTAAAACCACGGAGTTTAAAAAACATAGCAGCCGTTTAATTCAACCTCATTATTCGCACAGGGATGCAGATGCTCACGCCACAAACAATTTGATTAAACGTGTTTACTTCGGAAAATTTATGCGAACTGCTTCATATATTTGTTACGTTAAATGCGGCATGCTTATTATGTATGCCTTCCAACGTATCTTTTCAGGAACAACGGACTGGCATATTAATTATCCTTTCAGGCTGGTTACTCTGCGTGTAGTTAAACGACAGATCAATGAGTCAAGTGCAGAAAGGTAAACTTGTAAGGATCAATTTATTATATCTATTGGTTTTTGTCCCCATTGATTTCAATCTAAGTACAAAAAGCGCGAAAAATTCATGATACTACATTAGAGAAACTGACCTTTCGCAGATGTAGACTCTTTAGCTCAATTAGAGCAAAACTCTTTTTTTATATACAATAAATGTTTGCAAAATCGTAACTATACCTAGTCGATACATTTTTTATTGTAGAATGAAAAATACTCAATTAAATAGTCAAAGATTTTTTTCAAAAAGACAATTAATTTAGTTGTTGATCACAGTGTGAAAAAAAAGCACAAAAAATTGATGATTGTCCCTTCGTGAATGCAAACCTTTTAGTTCAATTCGAACAAAACTCTTTTTTTAAATATGTATGTATAAATTATTGCGAAACCGTTACTGTCCCTAGTCGATATTTTATTTATTATAGAATGAAAAGTGCTCAATTAAATAGTCAAGCATTCGTTTTTCAAAATGACAATTACTTAAGTTGTTGATCACAGTCTGAAAAAAGCGCGAAAAATTTATGAAGTTATCATAAGCTCAATTAGAGCAAATTTTCCTTAATCGTCAGCGGAGTCATAATACCTTACTTATAGATAATTTTTTATAGCAAAATAAAAAGTACTCCAGTAAATCAAAAAGCCAAGGCTTTTCTCAAAAGGCAATTTAAGTCCTTCCAGCGGGAGTGGCGTTAGCTAATCAAACCACCTTTCGCAATAAGCTCCAATCGCATATAAGCAGTAAATTCAGACTCCGACGTTCTCCACTGTATATCAGTACCGCCTAAATTTGAAAATGTGATGTTAATTCGTAAAATATGAATAAAAAAAGGCATTCACATTTAATAAGTATTAAATTATTTGTTACACTTATTCTATAAGTAAATATAAAAAAAGGCTCAGATTCTCAGTAATAAATTCACCTCTAAATAAAATTTCATATTAAAAATTATGAAAATTAAGTCTTTTTGACTGTATAATTATACTCCTTTTAATTAGTCGTTTTCATATTTTAACTGTGACAATGAAAAATTAACAATAGTTGTAGTAGTAAAATTACTATACGCAATATGGGTAATAGTGCAGCCTACATCAATCATAGTTTATTTATTAGGCCTTTAGAAAAATCGTTATAATCAGAATAAAAGCTTAAAATTACTAGTATCACGCCAGTGTTACGTGATTTATAATAGTAATTCTCCACGTAAAATTACCGTTGGCAACGTAAAATTGTAGTTTACGTCTTTTTTTTTTCTCAACGCAGGAGAGAAGTGTAAAATGAAAGCCTCGCGTCGATCGCACGGCAATTCTCGAATTGCACCTGGAGCGAATAGGGAAGCGCCGCTGGAAGGCGCAGGAGCGACCAGCGCGATAATCCATCATCGCGTGCTCGAGCGACCGGGTAAAAAAGGGTCAACGCTCCCGTCTTTGTCGACGCGTTGCTTTCGTTCGCCTTGGGCTCGTGAAAGGCGCGACTGCTCCCGGAGACCTGGCCTCTGTGCTACTCCCTCTACTCGGCCTCCATTTTTTTTCTTTTTTCTTTTTTTGGTCACTTTATGCAGTGGGGACATCGCTGGGCCGATGGGCGGACCGCCTTTTTGAATGGCCTTGTCAAAATCTCGCTTTTAAATCGCTCACTGTTTAAAGCCTCGGCGCGCGCCTTTGACGACGACGCGGTGCAACAGGTGCATTCCCGCGCTTTAATTCTATCCGAAAGAATCTACCGGCTGTTTGTTCCTTTTCAATGTTTATTGAATTTTGGAGAGTACGCAATTATTGAGGCAATAAAATATTTGTTTTTATTGGAAATATGCGAGCTGCACGCGGCTGTTCTTACTGGCTGTACCAAGAAATAATGTCGATGTAATGCAGTTGGCAAGAAAAAATGTTTATATTCTCAAAATACGTCATTTTTTTAATGTAGTTTGAATAAAGTAGACTTTTGTTACATCAAATGAATCCTATTGTAGAGGGAGGCTAGGGGCACTGCTTTTTTTTCTATAAAATTGATAAGTTTTAGAGATTTATAGAAAAATTTAATGGTCTATTATATTAGAATTTATTTTTTGTTTTTAAATACTGTAAAAAATTTTAATACTATGTATATTTGCTGCGCAATACTAGAAAATCGTACATTTGAATGGTGTAACTTTTTAAAGTTGTATCGAAATATTTATTTCTAATATTATTTTCAGAAAGTGGAGTTTGAAGTTTAAAAAACAAGAAAATACAAAAGAAGTATCTGTTACTAAAGTATGAAAAACTTTAAGTGAAATTTATAAAATCAGACAACCGATGTAAAAAGTTTCGAGAGAAAAGCTTTAATTTCTGTACCTTCCTGACAAAAGGAAATAACTTCATTTTTCTATTTTGCCAAGAAAAAAAAAACACTTTTTTCAAGAAATAAGTCTATTTTTGTGTCTTTTGGAACAAATGTACAGCTGCCTTTATCCACCAAAACTGTATAAAAGAGTGAAGTCAATTTTGTTACAGACAAATGTTCAAAATACATTAATCTTTTTGGTGTTGTCAAGCACATAATAAAATGTATGATTTGGAGATTGAACATTGGTTTTGATTTTTATGTATAAAAGAACCTTTTTGCATAGTTTTAACAAAATCTACGGTCCAAGTATTTTAATATTTTGCCCTTCACATGTTAATGAAAGTTCCTTTGACTGTGAGATGATGAGAGTGTCCGGTTATGATAATTATTAACGGCTATTGATTGATTCTCTAAGTTCGCTTAGCTGCATTCAGTTGTCCTGCTACATAACCGAGTGGATTACCAGGTCATCCGTTTCCATGTAAATTTTCGATTTGAATGTCCAGCCTATGAGTATACGGATTTCCCGAGCGAATTCAGGCTCATCTCATCTCATCACGGTGTTCAATGTCGCCTCATTTTACGACACAATAAACACAGAATATTCAAGTAGGTAGTATCTTTATTCAACAACATTAATTTGATAATCTATGAATAAAAGTTTGAAATTTCACTTTAAATAGCAACTATTAATTTTCTTTTCTGTTGATGTGACTTTTCACATCATCGTATAATCTTCAAATCCGTCAGATTTAGATTATTGCATTTAACCCGTAGTTATTAATTTTTAGTAATAAATTTCAGTCTTTTTATATACAAAAAGTAAATGACCTACAATTTTTGCCAAATATATTTTTTTATTTATTCATGTGTATATTTTTCCTAATCGAACAATTACACCTTAGCAAAAAAATAAATTAAACAAATAAGTAAAACTTAGTTGGTAAAATGAGCTCACGTACTACATCAGATACCAATAAGTTTTTATTAAATTTGCAGCTACCGTAGATTCGTTTAAAATTCAATTAAAACTCGCACTCTGGCAGTTAAGTGTAAAAAATAAAAAGATCTATATCCACTTAAAAAAAAATCATCAGCCGTGTAGAGATCGCGTATCGGCAAAGTTTTACCTCATTATGCATGCATATATCGCCGCAAAATAATTCTAGAGCAAACCTCGGACATTAGCTCCGCGCCGCATAATCTCGTATACAATTATATGCACCACAACGTTTTTTGCCCTTCTATTCTCTCATTACTATATCATATCTTTCCAGAAGCCAAGCGCCCTCATTATCTCCAACCCATGAAGACTAGATGAACCCACGATGAAAAAAAATTAATTAAAATACTTCTGCCCCCCCCCCCCCCCCGAGTGTAATTCGATATTAGCGCTCTACTATTTGGTCGAGTAACCGGAAATTTCTCTTCTAAAAAGGCACTACGGATTTTGTGAAGTCTCAATAAATGGTTATATTTGATTGGTTCATTAATCAGCGAATTTCTAGTAAATGGTACCAATATTTAAAAAGTGATCGCGATAATTTAATAGTGCACAATTTAAATTGTCGGATAAATTTTACGAACATTAATAAAATACGTTAAGATAAATATTTTAAAATATATATTACTTATTTATAATAGAAGTCTTAATAAAAATTCAGTATCGTTCTAAATACTTAAGAGTCTAAATTCACTTTATTTCACTCCATCAAGGGAGATAATTTGACTAGAAAGTTTGACTCCAATGGAGTTAATTTTCACTCTACTTCACTCCAGCTGATTTAGCGTTAACTTCAGAATAAAAAAATTAATTGCGCGAATCACACGTTGATTTCGCCAGGTCAAATTAAACGAACCTACGCGATGTCGGATCGAAATGGGATTAAAAAAATTTGATTTTCACGCGCTATAATATGCGCTTTCGGGAAAGTTTTCCTGCTGATTTAAAAGCGGCCGAGCGAACGTAATAATACGGCGCGTTGTGAACGCTTTCGGCAAATCACCGATTCTTATCTCACTCCTCGGTTCATGCGCGTAATCCTATGAAATTATTCCAGGCCGAATTCGAGACAATAACTCCGGGCTGCACAATCGCTCTGAAATTGCATGCACCAAGCGTCTCCTGCATCGCCTTTCTCCGCTTCTCTCGATGCTTTATATCGCCACATCTTCATTGCAGCCTCTGAAATCCTTTTTTTTTCACCGCTTCGCAGCGTTAGGATATGAAATAATTTACGAGAGCGCGTGAGAGACGCTCTTCTCGTTATTGGAAAATAAAAGGTGGAGAAAGCGTCGAACAAAAAATTCGATGCCTTGAAGAAACTTAAGTCTTCATTAAGGAGGAATAACTGACACTTCAAGCATTGAGAATTGTGATATTTCAATTTAGTGAATGGACGGACCTTTTGCTTTATTATTTGTTCGATTCAATTGGTTTGTCTTTAAGACTGTCTGCTTGAATTGAAAGTCTTCCGTTGACCCGGAAGACAAAAGAGTAACTGGTGACTAAAACATCAGTGGAAAAAATTTTATACCACTTTTAGCATCTTCAAATTGTTTCAACTACAATACAATCTATTTTATCGCATTTTCAAGTTTAATTAATAAATAAATCTACACAGTGAAAATTTAATCCAGACAAAGAAAGCTACTCAGCATTTTTGTTTCCACGTTTTTTATCGATCCCAAAAAAACATACTCGTTTAATATTAATGTAACACTTCCCTGAATTCTATATCCTAAGAAATTTGTCTAAAAAAGGGAGAACGAAATTCTACCTGAATCCAGAAATCCAGACCTTTTCCTTGATACCTCTTTCAAATTTGTTTCTATTATTGTAGGAAATACTTCAAAACAATTTTTTATAGTATTTTTTCGAAACTCTTGTAAAAAAAAGTCTGGAAAAAGTCTGGCTACGGCCAATAATTTTCAGTTTGGGTTATTTTAAAAAAAGTACAAAACTTAAGTCTGAATCATAGTCTGGAATAGTGATCGCATTCTGTTGGAAAAACCCTTTGACCCGAAATTAGTGTTTTTAATATAAAGCCGAGCGCATTTAATTAAATATCACCGGCTTTATATTAAAGAATCTTGTCTATCATTGTAGCCAGACAGTGCCTAGACTCTTCAACTACACCTGTTCCAGATTTTTTATCGCCATCGTAAAGTTTCTCCTATAAGGACGCAAAGTCAAATTACGTACACCAGTAAGTGTTCCGAATCACTGTCTAGGCGCACCAATTCGTACGCATCACCCAGCAAAAAAAAAAGAAAAAAAAAAAAAGAAAAGTCGATCGTTGCGGGAACAAACAATGTGGCGGCCCCCAGCATAATCCAGCGAAATTGCTCGCGCGCCGCGTCTCAGCAGCCTCCATCATTATATCATATCGCTGGGTAAGGTATCGCGGCCCATCATCTCGCGGCCCCCTCTCATTGTCCCGCGCACCGCGACTTTTCCTCGCCGCGTCTCTTTTGTCTCGCGATCGCCTCCACTATATACAATGGGGCACCCGCTGTCCCACTTGCGCCATTTCTCCCCTCCATCCTCCTTCGCGGATACCGAAGTACGACCACCACGGTATACCGTTATATATACGTGCCTCGGCCGCGGAGAAAGAGCCGCGGCCTCGCCTTTCTCGCACCCGCGCGTGATTGGCTTTAATACACACGTGAACTTAGGTATTGTAAATTACGTTCGTGCGCGAATCCATGAACTTCTTAATACGAATGTAGTACGTACATATTGATGATGAAAAAAAAATCCCGAGAACAAATTATTGCATAGATAATTACTATTTTTTTTTTGGAATGAAATAATTCTCTATGTAGTTAAATTAATTGCCATAAATTGAGTGAATTTTGCTGGATAGTAACGGAAGTAATCCTATCCGTTCAACGACATTCGGTTTATTTTTGGCAAATTTTAGTTTAGAGATTTATCTAGAGTATTTAGTCTGTGGTCACGTTCTCAGGCAGATAGTAATTTTAACAATACTTACTATCTAAAGTTGAATTAGTGAACATCAAGTAAAACTAGTGGAAAGCGCTCCATTAGTCAGTGATCAGTGCAGTAATTTCCACTAATTTTAGTAGATTTTTCCTAATTCAACTTAAGAGGGAAACAAACCATTTTTTTTGTCGAACTCTTTTATGACCCACCAACATGAAGAATTTATTAATTGCCAAGCTCTTTTCATAAGTAAAAATATTTTACAAAGCAATACATGTTCTCTCAAAAAATATTTTCTTCTTTTGTACCCCACACTCAAAGAAGTGTCTCCGTAAAAATTTCTACAATACTGTCAGTAGTAACAGACAAATCTGTTCAGACTGGTATTCTGAAAAAATTATCAATATGTTTCATAGTAAAATGTACTATTCGTGTACATATGAAAATTTACAAACATACTATTGGACAAATTCTACTTTAATGTATAGTAATTTTTTTTTCAAAATATCAATCTGCACACGAAAACGGTTGAAGTCAAATTTATTAAATTCTTAGTTTATAATGAAACCACTCATGGAGTTAAATTTGACTTGAACAGAATGAAATTTAACTCTACATGAATTCAAAGTCTCTTAATGACTCTGCGTGAATTAAATTCACTCTAAAGTAGAGTGAAATTCACTCTAAGGTAGAATAGCATATTACAGATTGAATCCCTACCTCTCGCTCTACTTAATTTCTCTCCATCAAGGGAGTTATTTTAACTACAAAATTAGAGTGAAAATTTGACTCCAAAAGAATTAATTTTCACTCTATTTTATTCCAACTGATTTAGCGCGTGCGACTGTATCTTCCCAGACTGATAGTACACTAATTTTCATTACGGGCACTTCTCTCAGTGCAGTAAGTTACATGAACTTCGCGTATTCACCTCTTACACCAAGAACTACATCTACAATCCTTATAAACAGCAAAACTCACGGCCCACAAGGCTACCCATACATCTCCAGTGGTTCGATCTCGGTCTGGGCGTTGCTGCATTAAACGCGGACGATGGTGATCGATCCGCCGCAGGGAGGGGAGCTTTCCCGCGGCGATATGCTTCCTTTGCGCGGGCTTCAAAGGAGCGCCCGGAGAGATCGCGCAGGATAAGCTCGAGCGAGTAGAGGCTCTTTCTCCGGTGGCCAGGGCCACGAGCGAGACGGAGATGGATTGCGGGAGCCGGTGAACCGATGACCCGGCCGCAATTATCGCCGGGACTGATTAATGTCGACTGACAGACGGTTGCTCCTCGATCGCCGCTTTTCCCGACTGGCTATTGTGATTTTCCGCCTCTGCGGAGTTTTGATTTAGCGGCTTTCTTTATTTGCGCTCGATGGACGGCGGATAGCTCGGAAGATTGACTGCTGATTCGCTGTGCAGTTTTTCGACGTAGAACGCCTGGGCGATTTAAGAAATTTTTTTCATCAATTTTTATGTATCAAGGAGAGAAAAGTTTTAGTAAAAATTACTTGTACTGCTTTGTATCGTTAGGATAGACTCGACAAATAACAAATTTTACTATATGCATAATGCGGACTACTAAATATACTGCTACAAGCTAAATTAGCTGGAGTGAAATAGAGTGAAAAGTAACTCTAGCGTCAAATTAACTTCCTTCGTAGAGTATATTAAAGTGAGTTTTTGACTCTTAAGTAGAACGAAAAGTAGGGGCTGAACCTGTTTCTTAAAGTGAGTTTTACTCTACTTTCGAGTGAATTTAAATCACTCGATTCACGAAGAGCCAAATTTAACTCGTTAAGTAGTTTCAGTATAAACTAAGAGTGAAATTTGACTCCACCAATTTTAGCATTTATAGCACGATTTTCTAAATTTTTATAGTAAATTAAGTGTAAATCCAGCAACTTTCAGTACACATAGTATATTTAGTTCTTAGAAAAAAATTGTTATGTCGATACTAGCCCTGCATTACAAAACAGTATATAATAATTTTTATTAAAATTTTTCTCTTCGTGAAAAATAGAAAATGAGGTGGTATATGTAGGCCACAATTTTATAGAGGGCCGCGGGCCGATTTATTTGGATGATGAAATGATTGAGCGAGTTTTGTTGTGCACGTTGTGAATTATCGAGAGCGATTTCTGCGGGGGGCTTATATTCGTGAAATTCGAAATTTTTTTATCGTTTGTACAAGTTGTAAAGATAAGCGAAATAATTTCCCTTGTGGTGAAACAAAATTTTATGGATAATATTCCGTGAAAAATAGTTCGGTAGGCGTGATCTTATTTTATGAGCAGACATCGATGAAGACAAAAATGGTTCAGAAAGAAATAAAAGAGATGAATTAACAGAAATTCGAGATTCATTGCTTTTACATTGGAGTGATAAAAAATTTACGTTTGCATTAAATATTATTGAGTAAAAGTCAACGTCGGCTTAGAATCGCGTAACGCAGTTAAGTAATAGAGTTCAGTTTTAGATTACAATATCATATTTCTGGGACATCGCTGCTGGTTAAAGAATAATGTATTTTTTAATAACATTTGTAGCTCTTATTTATAGCCACAACTTTGCTTTAGAAAGGGGTTAATAATTTTTAAAGTGCAGATTGAAAAAAGGACGAATGAAAGAACGGATGTATTTCATTTACAGTTGGTCAGTATACAAAAACAAAGTATTCTACTCATTTCAATTAAATTTATTTAAACACTTTGTTTTGGTCATTAATTTCACTTTTTCTATGACGTAAATCGTAACCGTAATAAAACCTACAAATGAGGTTTTTTAAGTTATTAAACACGGGTTTTGATTTCAAATAAATGATTCAACATGAATTTTCATTAAGCAGCAACGTTAAGTGCCATTTTTGACATAAGAATTAAGAACCCATGTTAATCATTCAATATTTCAACTTGCGTTTTTACTAAAAAATTAGTAATAAATACTTCGTAGTTTATATTTTTTATTAATATTTTCAATGATTTATTGCAATTTGAATGCAATTTGTTTAACATTTTAGTTTAAAAATTGTTAGAAATTTATTATAGGATCACCAAACATTCATTAATTACAAAAAAGAAGTATGCAATTTTTTTTTTCGTTAGGAACAGGATATAGATTTAGCGACGTGTATCCTTGGATTTTAGTTAATCTGCATTCAACCTTGATACATTGATACGACACTGTCTTCGGTACCGATACCATCGTCTCCTTGTAATTCGAGGTCAGCCTCGCAAAATGAATAGAACACATACACATTGTTCCCAGTGCCCAATGTATCATTTCTAACAACAACATTTTACATAATTTTGAACTACTCTACATTTCTCCGAGTACAATACACAGTTGAATTTGTATGAAACGGTACTAAACGTGTCCTGTTACGTATGTAAGGAATGTGCATCTGCAGACGTAAAAATTGAATATCTCGATCTCTACCTCCTTATCCATCGGTATCTTGGTATGTTAATTCATTGTTAAAATTTCCCTTACATCGATCACACGCTACCTTCTGACAATTTTATATTCATCAGCAAAGGTCAGACTGTACCTAGTGGTACGTATCAATTATGTTCTGGTGGCTGATTAATGTAGTAGCATTAGACTGCAGTTACGATATGAAAAATGAGATGGAAAAGCGATAGAGAAAGTGGATGACTCGAAGTGACCAGTCATTCCAGGGCAGGATAAAGCTGCTCATTATATGAAAGCTAAAATTTCTGGGATTATCTATATCAGTCAAATGACATAACCGTACTCTACGATCATAATTTTTATAAGTTTAATTAGATATTATTTTAATTTAATTTGAATTAAAGTCGAAGCGCACACGAGCATACTAAATTACACTGGTAGATTCTAATCTTAATTGGATCTTATCGGTTTTTATGGCACTTTCGTGCCTTCTAGAAAATGTTTACTCATGCACTTCCGTTCACCAGGAGAGTTATAAACTTTTTTTGGTAATAACGCTCTTTTTTTAGGCCCGTGATTGTTTGCACAACCTAGCATCGCGATGGCCTTTTAAAATACTTTTTGAAAGTTTTACGCCCATTTCTATGGTCCATTGTTCTTGCCAATACCATCATTATTATTTCTACTATTCAATATTTTTCTTTTCCCATTGTGCCGGGGATCTTCCCCCGGTTTTGTCTAATTACCCATTGTTTCCGGAAAATTGAAGACTCTTTTCGGTTTTTCGCGTTCCATTTCCTTGGCGGAAATATTTTATGCAAGTACATTGCAAGACGCGAAGTCATATATTTTAATGAAGTGGGAATATGGAAAAAAAGTAATAAAATTATCGCTTATTTTTTCTGGCGCTATTTTCACCGTTTTAATGGCTTGATAAATACTTTGTACGTTAGTTCGACTTCCTCGTTTCGCAATAACTTGATTACAACTTCGCTAAATAACCTATTACGCTGATCCGCTAGTTATACAAATGAAATTTTTAGTCAACTTTACGACTCAATTATGATAATCAACTTTTCAAATGCAATTTTCAATGTTTTTAAACATATTTTGTTGTTTGAATATTTTGTTTTTGTTCGTAAAAGGGATTGCTCTTGCAATCGTAATATGAATAAATTAAGCTGTGATTTATTAAACATTCTCTTTTAGAGTCTTGAATTATTGACGGAAAGGGATTTTTGGAGGTATAATTATAAATAATTACTCTCGGCTTTTTCAAACAATGCTATACCAATTTCATGTAATTTACTTTTAGTATATTTTTGAAATGTTCACATTGAAAATTTTTTACTTAAGATTTTTCATACCTGTTTTAGAGATATAGAAATTATTAAATTATGTGAAAGGATATTTTGACTAATAACTAATAAAAAAATAGGCAAATTTAATAACAATAGCTCAAAGTTTCTTATGACTTCATATTATTTTGAAGATAATTTTGAACACTTATTGGAGCAATGCATTAATACTACAAGTTTTTCACACTAAGTAATTAAACCAGTTTCAACAAAAAAATAAAGAAAAAAATTTGAATTTCATTATAAAAAAAAAGTCATTTTGTCGTAACTATTATTAGGTTCCCGTTCGTTCGAATTCGCTCGACGAAAGCTATGCGCGAATAAGTCGGATCAGCGAGCAAGAGGGAATAGCGCGAATGGAAAGGAGTACTCGGATGAGTCACGGCCCTCGCGTGACCCTTCGCCACAGGGGGCCTCAAGGCCCCCGACTGACCCACGCGAGCCTCGACCTGGATCACTTTCATCCGCGTGTCTCGCGCTTTACGCGATGCCCCCGTGACTGGATTCAGCGGCTCGCGTCTTGCCTCAGCCTTACGGTACAGTTTTAGCGAGTCACTCGGCATTTTTTCCTAACGGTACGGACGATACGACTTTTTTCGAGGTCTATTCGCGGAACTGAGACGAATTTTTTTTTTTTTTTGCTCTTGTGGGATCGATCTGGTTTAAATGGGTCAGAATTATTTCTTACTTTTGTATTAGAAAATGTAAATAAATAAATAAAAGGACTGCAGTGGTTTTTCGAAGAGAAATAGAAAGTTGTTTTAGTGTAACGAAAAATTCATACTGCATATTTTTTTTCAACATTAATTTATGCAATGGAAATTTACATATACATATATTTTTTAATAAGTAGAATTTTTTTATATATGCCTATTTATGGATCGGTACACTGTTTACTGAAAAAATGTAACATAAATCTCTCATTGCTTAAAATTTTCAATTAAATTATTTTAACTGAAAAACTACGCATTAAAGTTACAAATGTATATCAAAAAGTAAAGTTTCATCGATTTTTGCAGTGGGATGGTCTGGAAAATAATTTATTTGCCAACGAAAGTACTCTTAAGGGAGTACAACATCTTCAAATTGCAAAATAAAAAAAAACAAATTTTTCAATAATTCTACACATACTCAAATGAGTAACATTTCTTCTACTGGTTACAGACATATTTACCTTTAATTTAAAAAATATAAGATCTCACTACATGCCTACAATTCCTAATTATTAATTGGAGTCTCGTCGAAAAAAAATAATTCACTGACCATAACATTTGAAGTTCACCGATGAACAAAAAGATTAATTAATAAATTAGTAATTTGTTTCTAAACATGTTTCTAAGAGAGGTCGTATATTTTTGAAATTAAAGTACAGTAGAAGAAATGATGCTACTTATTTCAGTATATGTAGAATTATTGTAAAAGTTGTTTTTTTATTTTGCAATTTAAAGGTGTTGTACCTCGTTAAAATGCGAAAATTAAAAAACATCGTTTAACAGCATCCCCAAATACGCTTACAGCATGGCGCAGTAAAGCTCAGTATCCGTTGAAATAACCTGCAGCAGCGCCGAAATTTCCTGTTCCGATTTAACGCGCGTATATAAGCCTGTTCACGGGCACGAGCGCTGAATCCCTAATCGAAAATGATCAACCGGTGTGCCGGTGGCCCCTGAATCATCGCCGCCTTGAGCCCGACGTCGCCGAGTCGCTGACCTAGAAAGGTAAATATTACGGATGCGCGATGAATGCTCCTCGCTCCAGGGGAATCTCAAACGGAGTGTGTCTGTATTTTATTTTATTCCTCCTTTTTTTAGTGCGCGTTCGACGGGGCCCTATTACACACTCGCTGGAGCGTGATATTTATGGAAATTCACTTCGGCCCGGTCATTAATTACAGTTAGGCGTCGCAAGAAGTACCACTAGCCTCTCGACGAATTTGGGTTATAAAATACTGCGGCGCGTGGATCGGAAAGTGGAGTATGGAAATGGTAAATAGGAGAGTGCTGCGCCGCGGGCTGATCAGGTTGTTGACTTGCGCTCAAATGTGGTCATCGACTGTGTGCCTTTCGCGCGGGGTAATAAAGTTTCGTAATATTCAGGTGTTTTGCCTATGGATGGCCAATATAGTGGCAAACTGGGACACACTGGGTTATTGATTTTTTTTAATGCCCACTGATTTGTTTATTCGTTATTCTAAAGAGGGATAAATAATCTTTCGTGATTGCAGCTAATTATAATAATTAAATAGAGTGGACTTAGTCTGGCAGTGTAGAGCGTAAGTGTCAGATTGGAATTATACAATTGTGCCTTTTATTTCAGTCAATTATTTTGTTCATTATTTTAAAGAGGAACAAATAATATTTCGTGGTTGCAGTTAAAAATTTAAATATAGAGTGGACTAATAAAATTAATGGTCGAGTATAAGTGCTGCTTTTATCCGATATAATAAAGACGATTGAATTATTTTTGATTCATACAATTATATTAAAAAAGTGCGCTGTATATTGCATACGCAATAAATAAATAAATAACTAAACGAGACATTTTTATAAAAGCTTTAAATTCCAGTCTGTCAGTAAATTAGAAAAATATTGCTGCGCATTGATTTTAAAGGTTTTTTTATGTACAAAGAAAAATGTTTCGCAAAAATTTCCAGCAAAATTTATGGAAAATTATTTTACCGACTGGTAGTTTGCACATAAACTTGACTTTCAATGAAAAAATCTAAATGGCACTTATTTGTTTTTGTGTCAGGTACAGTCTATTTTTTTGCATGTTTATACTATAACTTTTCAATGTTGAGTATAGCTAGTGAATGGTAAAATATTTTTAAATTCTACAGAACTATTTGACGTATAACAGCTGAATAAAAATTCCACTGATTTCTTTCAGAGTTTAAAACTTCAGCTGAAGTCCTCGAGTCTGACTCATTTCATAAAAAAAGAACGACGAGTTTATTTAAACGGATTACACGACATACCATAAACAAACGCGTCTTAGCAAATAAAACACCGAGAATTTACCGAAGAGAAGGTGGTCAAATGAAGTTGAAGTTGAAATAATGAAGTTTATACGCTGTAAAATAATGAGTTTTAATTAAATACCCGTCACAATATAATAAGACGGAGTACGTGCACTCATGTATTTTACTTCCGCATTGGGTCAACCGTTTTCGAACTTTAACAACTCCTGCACGGCACCAGCAGAGGCAAGTTTCAGCTCCGGAACTAACTTCCGAACTAAGCGTAACTTGAAGAGCGTCGCCTCGACGCGAGACACTTCAATCACTGTAGATTAAATTTGCCGTCCAAAAAATAATCGTAAAAAATAAAGAAGATAAAAAAAATCGGATCGTTAAGTAAATATGCAAAGTATGTATAACACCCTCCGCCCGAGGCGAAAAAACGAAGAACCCTCCCTCATTTTCACGGCTACTTTTTTTGTTTAATCCCAAAAGTGGTACAATTAGAGCTAATTTAGAGCGTCGCTTCATTTCAAACGGAAATCGCGCGCACGCGCTCCGGTAATTGCAGCCGTGATTGAATTCGATGGGGCAACTCGGGCGATTTTTTCCCCGCTCTCTTTCCAGGCGTAAGTCGAACTGGAGCATTTTTCGCAGTGGCGAAACCTTCCAATTTCATAAGCCGATTAATCGCCGGCGGATGCGATTGCTTCTCTAGTATTCATTCGGTGGTTCGATTCCGCTGGGATCGCTACGCTGGATGGAGATTAGCCGATATTACGCGGTCGATTTTTTCTTTTTTTCTCTCTTTTTTTTATCGAAGGAAGGAGAACGCGAGTTTTGCGGAATAAAAGCGACTAATTACTGTTTTCCTTTGAAATGCATATTTTTCTTTTATCACCGGGGGTTGTACAGTCCGCTGTTGCAAAAGCCTCGCCGGCGCTCAAAGGGTAGACCTTATGCATAGTTTACGCTCGCTTCTGGAAGCGTCCGATAGGCGGAAAGGGGAAAAACGATAATCGATTTGCAACTCATGAAGCGAAGTGCATGAACTAATTACGGTGTACTCATTAGCGAGCCTTTTTCCTTTATTAACTTTCACGCAATTTCTCAAAGGTAGGTTTTTCAACGTTTCTTTAGTATAGTTGTCATTTTAATTCAAACAAAAAAAAAATTGTTTTTCTTTTTGGATTATTACTGGATTAATTTGCAACGATGTATTGCCAAAAATCATTTTTAATAATTAAAGTTCAATCAGTTTTAATAAACAACTGAAGCAACGTTTTTTTATTTAATTGGAGAAACACTTTTTTAATTAAGTATATGCAAGTGGTTCAACGTTTATAGTTTTGTTATCAAAAGGAATTATTTTACTCACTCGATTAGAATTGAAACTGCGTTCTCTGTTTGGTTTAGTTTTTAGATTAAGGTTGTACTGAAGAACATACCTGAAAAAGAAAAAATGTAGTGATTAGTAAATTGCATTTACTAATGTAATAAACTTTATGTAATATTATACTTATATTTAACTAATAAAATGTATATTATATAATCGAAATGAATAAAAACATTTGGAACGGGGAAATTTTATCAGTATATATTCTGTAATTTTAATTACACGGAGCCTTATAAAAAATAAGAAATTCTGGTGGTTAGGATGAGTGGGACTTGTCTACATCTGATTTCTAACAATCAACTATAAAAAATTATATTCGTGCTCTGCTAAAAATCTCTAAAACTGAAACTTCACTCGAACAATGTGAAGAGTGAAAAATTTTATGTGAACAATCATCCATACATTTAACATCTGAACTGATTTTCACGTATCAAATAATTTATATAACAATTCACATAAAATATGAGACTCAAAAGGGTAAAAAATGGTCTCTATTTTTCACTAATTTCTATTTCTCCGGCTATTAAATTGCCATTAAATGTTTTAAATTTCTATAGCAGGGTAAAGACGACAGAATTGAATAAAAATTTATTTAAAAGACTATCCCGCCCTCCCCATAAATATTAATAGAAACCAAATTATACCGTCAAATATATTATTTAGTCTGCAGCGTTAAAACCAACGAGCCGCGCAGGCTGCTATTTACATCGAAGCCGGTGTACCTGAAACTCGATTTTTCCCCTCGAAAAGCGCAAGGTCGCCAGGAAAATCAAACTAACCCGACAGTCTTGTGCCCCACCTTCCTCTGCTCTCGCTGCTGCGTCGATAGCCATCGTGCCAGCCTCGGCAATTTTTAACGGCCGCGCTCGCGGAGTCCGTTACGCGCGCGAGGCCGGCCCCTTTTTCTCTCTCTCCTTCCCTCGCGAGGTGCTGCTACCGGTGCGTCGCCTTTTTTTATTTCGAGTTGAGGAAGGAAAGCAACGTGGCGTCGTAAAAGAAACGCCGTTGGCTTCTTTTAATTCGAACGTTTGTAGACTGCGGGATGCGCTGGTAAAAAATTGATGAGTTGCTGGTTTCGTTAGCAGAAGCTGCTACTACTCAAAACAACTATACTGATTCTATGTGGAATCTACTTTGAATTTCGTGTAGAATGTTATGTGAAATTCACATGGATATCGATCTAAAATTTGTACCAGAATGGTGTCAAAATCAATTTACAGTTCCGTATAGATTTTTTGTTTTAATGGAAAGTTCATTACATGGACTAGTTTGTGGATATGGTAATGCTTAAACTGGTCGATTTAGTTATCTAAAATTCTTTAATCAATGTATCGTTAAAATAATATTTTTTAACTCAATCGCCATTCTTTATCTTCTTATCAGATTATTAGAAACGCTGGGAACCGTGAACTTTTTATCAACGCGAATATTTGAAGTAAAAGACTTCAATCATTTTTTGACTTAAAATAAATATAAATAATAGAGTAATTTATTAACCTTTGTTTTTATTATATTCATAGATTTTATCATATTTTTAACTCATCAAATTAAGAGAAGTAGCGATTAAACACAATTCATTACATTGTTTATTAATAAAAAATTCATTTTTTAATAATAAAGATAATTATTAAAAAGAAGAGAATGCTGTAAAGGCATGACGTGACTTCACATTTGGATAAATTGATCAACTCTGTTAAGTTGAGAAGGAACTTGAGAAACGTTCAATATTGAATTTCACGCGATAACAAGGTCAGTGCGGATATATCTATACGTAAGTAGGTGTAGTTCGGGTACAGCGAGACACGTGTTACCAGACTCCCCGTGCATCCACTTACGTATGCTAACGCATTTTACCTCGCAAACTTTGATCGAGTTTTTCCCAACTTTCTCTCCGCTCGAGCGAATCGAATTCTTTTTTTACCACTTACGTAATTTAACAAAAAAAAAGGTCTAATTTATCATGCAGGCGAAGCGTCACGAGGTGGCTCTAGGTAATCTCCACTCAGCTGGGATGTTAAGCAAAATTTGTTTTCCAAGCATATTAATAACTGGATTATGCAAAGTATATTTTAAAAAATATTTTGCATAGATACATTATTAGAAATAAATGATATCGGACTAGTTTTTTTTATCTATGTGATATAAGATTTTGCTTTTTTTAAAACACTATTATCTTTGTTTTGTTTTTTTTTTACATAAAAATTAGGGCCTAATAAGTTTTAGATTTCTAGAAAACTAAAAGTTCAAACTATCAGTATTAGTTTTACAATTCTATTAAGGAGTATCTACAAAAAAATATTTTATATCCAGTTTTTCGAAATGTCATTCTAATAAAAGGTTGTATTAAGTATTTCAACTGTAAATATTATGACTTTTACTTTATAAAGATAACTGTCTTCAAACTTTATTTATTATATTCCTTATTATCCTTCAGGAATATTCCTAAGATTTTTTTTTCTAAGTCCCTAGTAGCAATTTATTTGATAACCAATCACTCGTCAAATTTCTACTTGTGGTTCTGATAAAGATTATTAAAAAACCATACAACTACCTTAAAGTAGGTGAGCATAATACATGATAAGAAATGAAAATCGCGAAGTATAACTGGAGGTTGTTAGTGAGAAAATCATTGTGGGACAATTTAGATGCTGCCCGATTGCGGGTATCGCGATTTTCCAAATCAACTCTCAGCAAGTAATCGAAGTGATGATTCATCTGCAAACGCCCGTTGCAAGAAATGGCAGGCTGTTACGCCGATTAAGCTGCAGGTGTGGGAGTCCAGACAATACATTCGCTGCCTATGCGTCAATCTTGGGTTTTCGTACGGGCGTCCTGGGATGACTCATCAAAATGTAATAGCAAAACTAATGGAACAATGATAGGACACACCTTTTTGAAAAAAAAATTTGCCTTTTGTGTGCGCTCACTTTACTGACTGGGGATGTGTCGGCGTTGAACTACTTTTTTTTTCTATTGTGGTGAGAAGAGAAAAGGCTCACAAATGCGGAATGTTTATTTCGTGGAATGGTTTGTTTTTAACGAAATTGAAAAAACGTGCAAAATAGATGAGAAAATAAATGTTTTATCAACCCTATTTTTTAGATATATTAAGTAGATATTCATTTCGATCTATTTATAAATAAACTTTTTTTTAATTAATCGTATATAAAAGAGAACTCTATAAAATTTTAGGCGGATTTACGAAATTTTTTAAATTTAGTAAACAGAACTATATATTGTTACTCAGCTTACAGGCTGCAAAGCAATTACACTTAGCAAAATTCTTTTTTATCAAACCAAACATTCATTTACCATCTAAAACAAAATTTCATAGATTTCATCGATATCTACCCAGGAACGCGCGCACATTTTCTCTACTCGCGTACGCTTAAAATTAACTTCAACAAGCACTCCGCGCAGCAAACGTCAAAATAGAGCAAATAAAGCCGGGCGCATATGCGTTTCCGCGCGCACCAAAACTGGTCGAAAAACAAAAGCCCAAAGCAGTGAAATTTTACGAGCTTATGGAAAACCGCAAGGCAACAACAATTCCGCTCCGAATTCCCGTTCCCAACGCTCCGTTCCCCGAGCGATAAAAGGCGGAGATCACGGGGAAGGTGCAGAGATCGCCGAACGAAATTTCGACGAATGCGCGCGTGTTACACTCGCGCCAGCGCATAAATTAAAGCCAACGAACTTTATATTCAAACTGTAACGGCGAGTCAGCGCTACGCCGCAGCCTGCGGCGACTCCCTCCCTCCTCCCCACACTCAGCGTCGCGCAATTAGACCTTTTATGTAAGAGAGTACAGTGACCCTTACATAAGGAGAATTACGCGGGGAGCTTAAAGCGAGAAAAGCCTTACGTAATATTAAAACAATCCCACACCTTCGAGTCTCGCGGTGCGCGAGCGCGAATTTACGGCCCCCCTCCCCTCACCCCCATCTCGCAAAAAGCCTGAGCGAGGTGCCCTATACAGCGCCGGCGTTAAAAGTCGAGGTCAGACGCGGCGAGGATGTCTTCCTGGCTTTTGTCGCGTCATTGCCGCGTCGTAAAAGCTGCGGATGCTGACAGCTTAAAAGTCGGATAAATCAAAAAATAAAATGGCAGATTGAGAAAGGAGTGCGAGAAGCGAGGCGCGGCTGGGAACGACGATTGGATTACCTCATACTCGATTTTTTTTAAGGAATAATAAGGAAAATTACAGAAATTCTAAATAGTTTATTCTTTTGGTTCTTTGCGAACTTTACAGCTTTTAAAGTACAGATTAGAGAGTTAATTTAAAAACAGTATACTCCATAATTGTACTCACAAGTTAAAATTGATGAATTATTTCTAGTTTTCTACTCATCCGCAGTAGTTAATTTTCCGCAGGCGTATTCGTTGTTTATATTTTTGAAGAGCACAGAAGATATCTTATGCTTTATTCATCGTAATTTTTTTCTCTCAAACGAATAAGGCAACTTCATTAAACAAGAACAGTCAATCTTTTTAAAGTCGTAAAAGACGGTCCTGAAGATTATTACGAAGTTTTACCGCAACAGTTTTCTAAGTACCTATTTATATACATACACATATATACAAACCACAGACGAAAAAAAGCGAAAAATCCACGGCGATTAGGGGGCGTACGTCTGCATATACACGTATACATTTGTCTCACCTTCCTTTATCAAGTCACCGTGCACACGTAGAGGTGCAACTTCAACTAAAAGTCGGACGTTATCGGAAGCGGGGCGAAGAGTCGCGAATTTGTATTCCGCGCGCGCGGGATATTCAAATGAGCGTGGCATCGCCCTCGCGCGAAAGACGAAAATGGAGATAAAGACAGAGCGAAGTAAGGGTAGCGGCTGGCGTAAAAGAGGAAAAATCGATTGCGGAGCCGGCGAGTTCGAGGAATTTTAATGAAAAATACGTTGCGTCTTGCGAATCAAGCGGGTGCTACAGCTGTTTCATCGATTACGAGCGTGTACATTTCTTGGCTTTATTGGTGCCATTTTTTTGCGCACGATTCGAACCAATTGAAAACGTAATGAGTGCAGCGCCTTTTTTTCGTATATTATCCCATCAGCTGATTGGTTTTTCTTTTACCCGAGGAGCGAAAAATTGAATCAGGGTATATGTATAATACATTATATGACATGTATGCAACGTGTTTACATTGGAGTATAATAAAATCCATTTATTCTACTAGAATAAAATGTATAAATGCAGCATGAAATTGTAATGCAAGCAAATGACAAATGCGTACTTACGTGGACTTTGTATATAAAAGCGAATATTTGCACATGCATGTGCGAATGTATAATGCAAGTATTATACAATTCGTACGTAAATTAATTTTTGTCGAAAGTAAAATTTGCAATTCCTTCTTGAACTTTGTATGTTACGCAATCTCCAGGCCGTTAATACGCAATACTTAGTTTTTTGCTGTTTATTAATCGACTACATTCTTTGTTAATGATAATTATTTTTCTGCGAAAATTTTATGCAGGTACGGTGAAAAGTTTCCTTTTAAGATGGTAGAAATTGAAATATTATATTCGGCGGCTAAAATGTTATATTTTACGTAACTTTTTATGCAAGTTTAGTAAGATTCTTAAGAACAAGGAATGCCATTATAGTTTCGCGCTGAATTACAAACGAATTAAAAAAAGATAGGCGTTTCTACGATGCAGCCCATTCCTCTAATGTTTATTTATCTATCAGCTTCGCGAAGATAACGACGTTATTAAATTTTCCTCGCGCAACGAATTTTCAAAGAATCTCGCCTCTCGGCTCTCGCAATGATGTAAGCAGATAAGTAGGTAATCAAAAGCTTTCTCATCTCCAATATTTTATGTAACCCCATCAGAATCTCCGTCGGAATGTATATACAAAAAAAACAACCGAACGCCTAATCACCAGATATCGAAAAAAAATCAGGACACTCTATAACGAGTTAATATCCCATTTAAAAGAAAAGAGCGTGTCCGTCTTAAGTCGAATGAGCAGACTCCTTTTTATTTCGAAAAATTTATACAAAAGCATGCTAAAAATTAATCAACGACATTCCTTTCTAGCGCAAAGGGAAAGGAGACCGAAGAAAAAGAAGAAAATAATCCTCTTAAAAGGTTGGCCGTGACAAAGCTGAAGGAGACTCGAGGCTGCTTAGAAGTCGAGCAGGGACGGGGGGAGGAGGAGAAAAAGAAGTGCCCCGGTAGTCGCGCCCATTTCCGCGGTCTTTGAGGTAACGGTGCACGCTCATATTATACGCCTGGTAAAAGCGAGCAGATGCTGGGAGGAGAGCCTAATCCGTCCGCGCGTTCGCGCGCACACACAGGCGCGCGCGCGGAGTTGGCCGCGGGCGAGAGGTGCGTCGACCCGCGCGTTCACGTGGCCCCGCGAACTTTCGAGCCTGCGAAGGTGATGTAAGGCGCATCGAGAGCTGATCCTTTGTTATATGCGCGTGGCGATGGAATTGGGCCGCGCAGGCCTTGGTTGCCCTTTCGGTCAGCTGGGCTGAGGCGCCGCGCCTCTTCGCAACTTTCTACCAGCAACTGCACTCACAAAAATTTAATCTAACTGGTAGAGGAATCCTGTAAATAACACTGAAAAATCTACTTATTGTAGAGTAAATTAATTTACGCCGTGGATAAGCGGACCATCATTTATATGATTAATTTGATAAAACGTAAACGATTTCTTCTTCAAATAAGTAGATTATCGTCTAATAAATAAGCTGCGTGGTAAATTCTACATTTATTCATTAACTATTAGTTTCTATTTAATATAAAATGTAAAAAGAATTGAATAAATAAAAAAGTCTCTAATGTGTAGAAAAATATGAACAATTAAAATATTTATGATAAAATTCAGAGGATTCTGTACGTCTAGTAAACTTATTGAGAATTATACTGAAGCAGACGTATTTTTCAATTTAATAAATTCATTTTAAAATTAAGTAAACAATATTTAAGTTGTTTGTCTACTAAGACCATGAATCCATTTCTGTGAGTGCTTTTTGGTCGCTTGATTTCTTTACTAGTACACTGAGAGATTCACCCAAGAGAAAAGTTTGCTTAGTTCACCCCGTGTTACAAGTATTTTATTCAACTTCTTATTGAAACCACTTTATGATTCTGAAAAGTGGGGCTAACGTGTTACTTTGAATGTGCACACGATTGTGTTTTATACTTTTATTTATTTATTAAAGAACTAAAAATTAATTAGAAAATCACAACATTTCTCGCCAAACGTTAACGTTATTTTCGTTAATTTATGGAAAAACAAGAATATCGATTTTTCATGATTTTTCGGGGCAAAACTTTCTTTTGTTCTGCAGAAGATGAAGTAAAAACTTCGAAGATACATGATTTTTTTATTATATTTTGCTACGCAACAATAAAAAAATCATTGATGGAATCAAACAAACGAAAGAAAATGAAAATTTTTTAACATTCGAATTCGAGAATATTTTTCAGAACACTTTGATTATATAAAGTTTATTATGTATATACAGGAGACGTCATGTGTTTTTTTTTTTTTAATTTTCGCAAAAATATTCTGGGTATTTAACTGTATACAGATGTGTTTACCACAATTTAATCTCGAATTTAAAAAATATCTTAAAAAAGAAAATAAAGTGATATATACCTTCTCTTAAAAATAAAAATTCATTATCACTGTACATATATTTTATTTAATTAAATTAACTGTCACTTAATGTGGAAATTTTATTACTGCAATAAATTATATTCGTTGAAAATAATGTGCATTGTAATTAATACAGCAATCGTAAAGATTATAATTTTTAATAAAAATTTTTAGGCATTCAATCTCTTTTTCACTTGCTTAAGCGCGACTATTATTGAATTTTCGCACTCTTTTCGTTTAGCCTAATTAAATCCTTCAGGCAAGAGTCGTGATTTTACTTTGTTGGATAAAAAAATTTACTGGACCGTTCAAAAAAGCGTACAGTCTACTGTGCGCAAAAAAAGGAATGGTTCGCAGGTGCATTAAAAAAGTACAGAAGACTAATGCGCTGCAAATGCTTTTGAAATTTTACACCTCATTCACGCCGAATTTCACACTTTTAAAAAATGATTTTTATGTAACATCTGCCACAAACATTCTCGTGCGGATCCTGAGGACAAAATTAATGTTCAAAGGTAAATCAAGGCTGACAAGAAAGTGACCGACTTTTTAACCGGATCCAAGTAAAGAGAAGATGCTTAAGTTGCTTATGCTCGCTTTCGCAAAAAAAGTAATCTATTTTTTACAAAAAGAAGATTTTACTGAGCATAATCTACTTTTAATGCTTATTGCTATTTTTAGTTTTCGTAGAAAAGAAACTTTGAGTGACCTATTTCTTTTTTTTTGTGTTTTTTTTTTATCATTTTAAAATTACTTTTTCTTACTTCTTAGATCATAAAAAAATTCGATAAATTTTTGGAACTTTCTACGTCATAATTATCATTTGTTATACGTTAATTGAGTATATGAAATACGTTGTGTAAATAGTCTCACTGAGTTAAAAAAAATTAAGCAGGCCCTTTTGTTACAAAATCTTACAAAAAGTACTTTTATAATTGGTACAGTAATTTCAGCTCTTGATACGCCTAAGGAAAAAAATCTCAAGCCTGCAATTAAGTGTGAGGAGAAGAAAAATTCCATTTTTAACTTTCCATTGTAACATAATTTCATCTGCTACTTTTTCTTTCTTTTTTCTCAATAGTATACATATACATGCATTCAAACTCACGAGCAGATCAATTTTAAAAGATCGCAATTAAACGAAATGTGTACCCACAATAAAAGGGCAAAGTTTTCACAACGAATTTTGAATGGTGACTCAATTTCTCAACCCACTGAGAGATCCCGCAATGCAACTTTTGTAAGTTTACAGTCAGACAAAAGGCGTCCATTAGGCACCGTAAGTTTTTGTAGCGGCGTTGATCGTAAGGATTTATATTCCACCAGCGTAATTTACGCGTGAAGTGTAACTTTAAAATAAAAAAAAAGTAAAAAATCACTGCTGTACTTATAACATTGGCACTGTGCTTTCTAATGGAGGTCGCTGTTAAAGATGTAACGGAGATTGCATAAAAAAATCACGTTTTAAACTTTTACAACAATTAAAAATGTACATTTTTAAACAAAGTATATGATCCTGTAAAAGTCGTAAAATTTCGCAAAAATAAATAAACAAAAAGTCATAAACTTAATTAAAATAACGAAATGCAATTGAAAATAGTCCGTAAAATCGTTGACCATTTTGGGCGAGTTTTAAATAATTAAATCCAATTTACGTGTAAAATTTAGAGCGAATTCATGGTGTCATTTCAAAATGGTTACGAGATTGCATTCGTGTATACGTGCATTCGTAAGTAAACGCCGAAATATTTCGTTTTTATCATAAACAAGCGAATTTTAGTTTGTTATTTTTAAGTTTCTTTAAAATTAAATGTCTGTTAACACGCAAATAAATTATTTTCTGAATGTAGGTTTTTAAAGTTTATATAAAGTTTATAATTTTCATAAAAATACAATATTTTGTTTATTTTAAAGTTGCATTATGCTATTATGAAAGTTCATGATACTTTTAATTATTATTGAAGTTAAATACGTAAAAGCGTACTTTTAGTTCCATTTTTATGTGACTTTTTTCAAACAACGTAAAATTTTTAACCGCATGAAGATACCACTCGCTTGCATAGATTTGTACAATTTATCATATAAATAGACATATTTAAATATTAAAATTTTTAAATGCATTTATGTAAAATTATGTATAGATAATATGCATACTTTTTTTGCAATTGTTACTATTGTATACATACTGTACAGTTTAGTGTTTTATACAAAGTGCACATCAATTACCGTACATAATATTTTTACACGGAGTATAAAATCTTTCCAGGTGTAATGTAAACACATGCTGCAGTATAAAAATAACAAAACAAAATAACGACATAAGTACAAAGCTTTCGCTGCCCGAGAAATCAAATAAATATCAACGCCATTCTTTTATACCAACAAAGTGTATACCAATTACCATATACAAATTTGCCTCCGAAAAAAAAAACAAAAAAAGTTTTTTTAAAATCATGTTAAAAGTTCGTTTTGAGTGTTTCTGAATTATTTTACAATGTTTTTTAAATGTCTGTATGGATGTGTGTGGGACATCTGTATCTCAGAATCTTATTATCGGATTTTAACGAATAAAGATTCATTCTATTTATTTTTTTATAAGTGCAGATCTTTTTTCGTTTGTGATCTTCCTTTGATTATTTTTAGAGTGTTTTTTAATTTCAGAAAAACAGTCTTCCGCATTTTTCCTTAAGACAAGGTCAATGTAATGAATTTTCTTTAAATGTATTTGAAAAAGCACACAATTTTGTATTTTTAGACTGAAAATTTTGATTAAATATCGTCATTTCTTAGCTATACATGGAAAAGTATACATTTAAAAAAAGTCATAGTTATTAATACTATTTAGAAGTATAAATTTTAAATGATTTGATGGATCAGTTTTTGATAAAAAAATAAATAAAAATGAAAAAATATACATCGTGAAAATTTACTTAATAATTGCTTTATAGTAGTAGTATAATCGAACCTGCCAACTTTTTGGCAGCGGATTTTTACATGCAGTATATAAAATATTTCCACGTGTAATAATGCGAAACACACTAAATTCCAGCCTAAAAATAAAAAAAATTAGCGACAGAAGTACAAAAGCTTTCTCCGCCCGAGAAAGCCAGAAAAATTGAAGAAAGAAAAACATCGACGTCATTGTTCTGGCGATGCCCACGTGGACCAGAAGCGCCCAGGTACAAGTGTATATACGCAGCGGGGGACGATTCCCCGGCGGAGATAACGGCGCGGAGAGCTGCCGAGTCGGCGAGTGTGAGTATCAACTGTAAACGACGCGTCACTGGGCCACGAGGAGGAAGCGGCCTCGGCTGTGCGCGCCGTGTAACGAGGTCGACGCGCGAGTACTTTAAACACTGCCGGTGCCGCGCGCACCCAGTAGTGTGTCCCATTAACCGGCCAGTGCCGCTTCCTCGGCCTTTTTCAATGAAGTCATTTCGCCTGGCCGCGAGTCAAGTGAGATTCGCGGCCTCGCCCGGCGATTACGAGTTGCCCATAAGCATACTTCTTTCGTTTTTTCTTTGGCCACTGCTTGCTACTCGCTTGCGAGTGAAACTAAACATTTTTCAGAGTGGCTTCGTAGTTGTTTACTGGATTTTCTTTCGCTGCGTTTCCTGCGCGGCGGAATTGCCGGAAGCACGATGTAATTGCTGAAACGCGATTGATGTACTAAATTTTGGTGTTCCAGTGATGGTCTGGATGTACTCGAGAGTGTCAGGCAGAGAAGATACTTTTTCATGTGGAAAAATTGAAGTTACGTGAAATTTAATTGATGTTCGTGATATTGAGGGAACATTTGCTGTACGAGTTTAATCCGACCTGGGCTTTATTTTTAATTATCGTAAACGAATTTTAGCAAATCTTTTCTTCCTTGCTTAAGCCATATGGAAAAAATTAAGCTAGTGCTTCATAATTAAGATAAAAATTAGTTTAAAGTAATGCGATTTATTTTTGACGGCAGATCTGTGAAAGATTTGTTACATTTTTTATTAATTTTTGTAAAAGTTTAATTATAAATTTATAATACATGTGATTGTTATTGTCATATAGTATTTCTTTAGAAATTCTGGCATAATTACTGGACTATTAATAACTAAAAAAAAATTGTAAACTTCACTAAATCAACTTCAACAAATTTAATAATTTACGAAGCTAGCAGTCACTGTAATTAACCACCAGCTATTAATACTTCATAAAATAGACCAATGTATATTTAAGTATTTTGTACACTTAAAAACATTTGGTTAAGCCACTGTCATGCGGCATTACTGTGGTGACTAGAAATAACAATAAAAATTAAAAAACGAAAACCATTCACGAAAAAAAAAATACACGTTACTTTCAAGGTACTCCTAAATTATCATTTAAATTGCAGAAATTTTCTAAACACGTGCCTGCAGTGTCAATAAGCGCCTCCAATTACCACAGACTAAATTGAAAATTGTCATGCGGACGCAGTATCTTCGGCTTGTCTTGTGCAGGGAACAGGCAATTTAATAAGCACGCGTCGGTGAATAAAATCGCGGGTACCGTTTGATCGAGCGAAGCGAAAGAGAAACGCCATTTACCTTTCGCTCAGTGTGTCAGTGCGATTTGCGCAGGCAGCCTCGCATATGCTCCTACATGCAGGTATACGTACAGGCATCCCTCGAGAGGCGAGAGAATTTTCAGACGGACGAAAGTAGCCGTCGACCTCTTTCTACGGTGGTGGCCGTCGGCTACTTTATTGCCGCGAATTTCCCAATTAATCTATTCGTCGATAGAAAAGAGAAAATAATGAGCTATGGTTGCGCAGGGCACGAAGATTTTTTTTCGAGCGAAGAATTTTTTTTCAACTCGGCGAGTATGCAAATTTTGCCGAGGAGTGCTCGAGACACGATCGGCTGGTTTGAAGTGACGAATTTACGATTTTAATGCGATTGCAAGAGCTGCACTTTTTATTAGCGTGCCTTATGCTTACGGAGGTATTTTATTTGCACAAACATCTAATACTGCAGTGTCAACGACCTTTGAAATAAACCGCCTAAAATTGAGTAAGAGAAATTTTTAGCGCGTTTGAACGTTAAATTAAACTTTTTTGTTTTTAATAAAGTTACAGGGGAAAAAGTTAATAATGTTCCAAGAATTGTTAATAAAACGTTAACGATTTTATATACGATTCTTGGAATTGCCTGTTTCATCGATATAAAAGAGTGCAGGAAAAAGCGTTTTAATAACGTGTGTAAATTTTTATTGACTTTTGTGTAAAAGTTGCACGAAGAATTTCATTAAGCCCTTTGGATAAAATATCAAAAAATAATACACAAATGTTTTTTTATTTTTTCGATTGAACATTGATTAACAAAAATATGGGAGAATAAAATTCGCAACACCACAATATACCGTAGTATAACGTAAAAACGGACAACGGCGTCAGATGAATTTTCAATATTTTAAATAGTAATGATTGAAAAATTAAAAGGATATTTTTATTGCTTTTTGAATTCTTTATCATACAGATATAGTGAAATTAGAATCTTTTTTTCCTGCACATACCAGAATGGGTATTATGATCATCTCGACTTTCCATAATTTCAATTTTCATTAACGAGCACAGGAGTTTTTCGCAGCATTTTGTAAAAATGAAAACTCCAAGAGGAATTTTAAGTATCTCTACCTTATTACGTGCAACGTTTGCAAATTAGCAAGACCTCAGCGTAAAATAGGAACCAGCCGGAAAAGACATTAGAAATTAAAATCTTAATAATAACAACACTAATAAGCGAGTTATTTCATAATCCACTTCCTGTCGCATTTGAATTTAAAATGAAGCTACATTTTTCCAAAGTGCACATTCCCTTAGTGCCAAGTTTATGCAACCAAAGCAAGAATTTCCGTCAAAAAGAAAAAGAAAACAAGGGTAAACTACATTTTTATCCACTCGTAGAAAAAAATCGGTGTATATCCCATTACGTCAAAACTCCTTCCAATTAGCATATAGACAATAAAAATAACCTTCGAAAAAAATCCAAGAAGAAGAGTAAACTGAATTCATCCGATCGTAAGAAAAAGAAATCAGTGCACACCCTTCTTACATCATTACCCGTCATTATCTAATTAGCATACAAATAAAAAAAGGAACCTTCGGAGAAGCCCAAGCAAAAATTTCGTAATTCGAGGGGAGTGGGACATCGACGGTACCAGCCAAAATGGGCCTGTTCCATGTTAATTAGCCGCATAAAAGAAGAAATTGCGCTCAATCATCTTGGCGCAACAATGGGAAGGACTCCGGCATTGCGATTCCCCTTCGCAATGTCCACAATTCCTGCATCTCCTCACGACTGTGGAAAAAAAATTTGATTCAGATACGAGATAAGCCGTCGCATTAGGGACGGCGGAGGAAATTCAGATCGGATAGGCATACTACTGGGAAAGTCCTGCTGCTCTGCTTGCATATTCATTGTTATGGGGATAGTGACGTGTTCACGAATTTCTTATTATTTCGTAGCTGCTATTTTTTTATTTGAGTTAGCTTTTAGCGAGATAGACCTTTTTGGATGCTTGAGACTCATATTTCTCTTTTGTAGTAAAAATATTTATGCAGGAGAGTATATATATGCGGCAAAATAAAGGAAATGTATCATTTTTAAGTAGTAGGATTTATCACTGGATTGAAGTAATTTTTTTCTTTGTAATAATTATTCATTTTATCGTGATATTTTGATAAGATCTTAAAATGACTGCAATTTGTTTGTGCATTAATAATTGCAGATTAAATTAAATGTTATAACAGGGATAACATTTTTTTCGTTTTTCTCCAGATTAACGTGGTTGGAGAAATAATTATTTTAATGCGTACTATGATTTTATATAAAATATGTGGAATTTTATGGAAATTGATGGAAAGTCACGTTATTAAAGTAACTGAAATAAAATGTGCTACATTATTGCACTAATATATTGTTTTAATATTGATATTATTGTTAAATTGTTGAATCAGATAGTTTAACGAAAGAAAAAATTAGATAAAATCAAGAACGTATAATATTTCAATGAAAAGGTTTTCTCGGCATATGCCTTCTTAATCAAATGATTTCAAATTTTAATTCTTTCAACGTATAAAATATGCATATCGCAAAGAAAAAACTTTATAAATAAAAAAATGCCTGTCTTTTTCGAAGCACCAAACTATTTTCTGCGTGTACTTTTTATCGCGGTGCATTTTTTTAACCCTTCTCCACGGCCAGACATTACGACTTTAAAATTTATAAGCAATATTTAAATAACATTACTGGCCTTTTCATGGCTGCAACTTTCACGACATAAAACTTTGCTGCGCTGATACGGTTTTAATGCTTCGAAGCTCACTTTATAGTCATTAGGCTATTCCTTTCAAGTTTACACTTGAAGTTTCTTTCAAATTGCGTAACTTATGACAATGAACAAACGACAATTTAAAAGTGCTCATAAATGCCGAACTTCTTTTTTCTTCTTACAGTGCGTAATATTTTACAATGTGAAATGCTTCATATCTGCTGCGAAAAAGGTTTATCATGGAAAAACTTCAACTAGTACTCTGAATAGAGACAATAAATTCATAAGAATAATATGAAAAAATGTTATGTATCGCCGATATTTATTTCCTTCTGTCATTTTAAAATTTATTAACAAAGACATCACAAGCTAATATTTCGTATAACATCGCGATTCTATACATTTTATAGAAAATGTAAAAAATGCTATAGAATATATGAAAGAATGGCGTCACTCTTGTGGAAGATTCCAACTCACGATATTTTTATTGGCAAACTTTGAAATTGAAAAAAAAAACTGCAGTATTCTATCAGGCGATTGCAATGAGAATTTGTCATATATAAGACAACCCAATTTCGGGGATATTTTTCAATTTAAATTATATAAGAAACAAGTAATCTTCCAAATTGTCGGGTATATATAGGCGGCGAATCGGAAAAGTCGAATCTTCTCGAGACAAAACATCTGATAGTCACCAATCTGTCGCATCCCCTTTTATGTAAGAAACCACATCAATTTTTATCTCGTTATTTGTCTGTTACGCGAGAGTCGAACAATCTCTTCAATCTGCTCTCTGGAATTGAATTACTGGAATTTCCTCGCAGCCGGGCAAATACTGTGCGGATCTAAGTCAAGATTGAATTCATTGCGCTTAGAGCTTCCCTAATTATTGCACGAACATTGATAAACATTTAATGATAGCAACGAGGTTTCCTGAAAGTTATGTAACATTTCAAAATATTTTCAGCTAAATTATGGCTATCTGTGAATATTACGTAAAAGGCTATTGAACACTTAGAGATATACGTGATGCTGGATTATTTTAATCGAACAGCACATTGAGCATTTGAATTCATAAAAACGACGGCAGGATGTTTTGAATTACATTAAGATGGAAATCAAAAGCTTTTAATTTTTTTTAATTACATCACTGAATTTTATTTCATAAAACATTTGATCTCTCGCAAATTTTCTTTTCTTTTGTTTTTAACGAGAGGATGTAAATTCTACAGTTAAGACTTTGACATACTTGCTTTGACATTCTCTTGGTGATTTAAAAACCCGAAGCGAATTTTCAAGAAAAATTGCTTTAGAAGGCAATGTCTGCACTTTCAATTTTAAGTCATTTCACTCATATCTTCAGAAAGCGATTTATATTTAGAAAATTCTTAAACTTATTATTTTATGAATGGGATGACTTGCATTGAAATTGCAATTGCCAACAGGCATTCTTAGTACCGATACAAAAGTGTATCAAAATTTTGTTTTATCTTCAAGTAATTAAAAAAAAAAGATATAATTTTATGAGCTACGTACAAAAGAAAGCTAAAAGACTAATAAAAAGTCGATCTCTAACTACGAGGTTTATATCCCAATAAAAATAAAAGTTTTGTCTCTCAACAGTATATCTTACGTGATCGTAAAAAAACATCACTCCCTCAGAAACTCAAGAAATTTCATTAATAAATTTGTCAAAAAGAGAGCAATTTTTTGTAAAAAAAACTTTTAACATTCTTCAAAACTATCTCGTGCAGTCTGATATAAAACCGTTAAAGTACACTATTTTAATTTTCAGTGAAAAATTTCTCTATAACAATTTTCAATAAAACTTGCAATAGGCACGATCAATAAGACAGACAGCAAACTTCTAAAAAGAATAAACGAGATCCCACCGAAAAAAATTGTCAGCAAAAGATCAATACTCCAAGCGTTTTCAACCTTCCCAGCATTACTTTCCGACTGGATTAATAAATTTCCTCTCTCTACGCACATTCACAACGAACTCATTGAAGCTCGCCTGTCGACTCGACAAATTTATCGCGCCGTTTAATGAGCGTCTCAATAATCCCGTCGATACTCCGATTAAGCGCACCTCTCCACCCACACTCATTCGCCTCTCACAAACACCAACGTAAACAAAAATAATAACAAAAATTAAAAAAAAATATATATATAGAAAAACAGTAAGATCGCTGCCTCAGATGAGCTCCTGAAGTCTTCCGGGTGCGTGTGTGCATATATCGAGGACGCGATGGCCGCGTAACCAAACTCGCGGGTACGTAGATCGGCGCCGCCGGTGAAAGTAGTAGTCCGACGCGCGCCGTCACGACTCGTCCCCCCGGGGGAGCGAGCGAGAGAGGCGGATAATTTTCTTGCCCCCCCCCCTTTCCCCCCGCCCCGGCTTTTCGTGGGAGACGTCGATCGATTCGCCCGGAGAACGTCAGGAATTTTCTGCGCGCGGGAGAATGGGGAAACGCAGGGGGATCGAGTGGGAAACCCGAGAGCCGCGGAATGTCACGAGCCTGATTTTCGACCGATGGTTCATAGAGTTCTTGCACGCGCCGCGGCCATCTCTCCTGTTTATCTTGTCTCCGCTTGATTGCTCGGGGATTTTAAGAATCTCGTGAAAGTGAGGATTTCTTTTTCTCCTCTTTTCGGGGGAGTCGTCGTGATGCTCGGAGTGTATTTTCACTTTTCGCGTGGACTGCTTTTAGCGATTTTATTTTCTCGGCGGGACGTGCGATGGTGTAAATAAATTCGTGGAGAGAATTAGTCGTGCACCTTGCATATTTAATTAAGTTAACGCGGAGGGTGAAGTTGTACGATACGTTGAATAATGAATTTTTTAGTTTTTTAAATTTTTTGCTGCGAGAAAAAAATTCTTGTTTCTGCGTATTTTACATTGACTTAAACGCTGTTTAAAATGTTTTTATTATATATATTTATTCCAATGAATTTACTTACTAAATTGTTAGTAATGAGAGGCTTTAATTTCGTTCAATAGAGTTTACTCATTATATATTTGGAATTCAATTTGAATTTCATACATAATTCAAATACAGACAATTTAATTGTTGACTCGCGTCTTGGAGTCGACGGGAAAATAAATTAATTTGTTTAAAATTAAAATTTAAAGTAAGAAATTTAACTCAATAATTAAAAGTGTCAACAGAAACGAAACGGTTTACGTGATTAAAATAATAAATTGAATTAATTAATTTAATTTTTAATTAAATAAAAAATATGAAAGTAAATAAATCCTTTAACCTTCGCATAATCGTTTTCTTAAATAAGAATCTGTAATTTTCCCGAATTTTACGTCGGTAGCGATCATCGTAAACACGATCCTTTAGTCTCATTATTTTAGCTCCTGCTAAAAACAATTTAAATTTTAGATCTGAAAGGTTCAAATTTGGCGAGTTGAATCTTGAATCCGAGAATAAAATTACGGAAGAAACCAAGTAAACACGTTTATTTAATGAAGTCAAAATATCCAGCTTCAAAGTTTAATTAAGCGTAACTTTTGCGAAACTATCCTTTTAACTCGCCCGTTGGAACTTTCGAACAAAGCCGAGGAACAGGAGTTTATAATTCTTCAATTTTTGAAGAATTTCATTTGTCAACCGTTTCAAATTCACAAAGTTCAAACAATCCTTGTAGACCAACCTCCCACTTTCCTGTTACTGCCTTACATATACATATACGCCAACATTATTTCGAATATTGTCCAAAAATAGAGGGTAGGGAGAATGTTTCCAAGATTAAATTTTAGAAAGTCACAGCTTGCATGCGAAGTAAAGCAATTTTCGGCGCAGTTGTCGCATTAGAAAGTACATTTATGCGCTGCAAATGTTGTTTGAAACGTAAACCATCCATCCGGGAGAGACGCATCGGAATTGACATCGTCGGGATTAACAAACAATGGGATTATCGTTCACTTGGCAGGGCCAAGATTACTTCTATCAAGCAAGCCTAGCATGCGAGCTCAAGCCTAAATCAGATTATCCACATTCAGTTCCAGTGATCCAGATTTTCCTTCCTTCGAGACCTTCGCTCTCCGCCGTGGAGAGTATATATATTGGAGCTGCCGGTGACTTTTAAAATCTTACATGTCCCTTTTTTCATCGATTTTTTTTACATTATCCGAGTGCTCGAGGTGAAAAAGAAATTAGTGCAATCTAATGCTCGCTTTGGTTGAGCTTTTTTTATGATTGTTGGAATGACAATAAAAGGAAATTTATTGACGGATGCATTTCTTTTATTGCTGCACGAAGTGATAAATATTGCGTTACGTAAGCAGATTATGTTTACGATTAATAAAACGCAAACTTTTCTAATGGTTGTTGTTTAATGTGCGGAAAATTTTGAAAACTACTTTTTTCTTTTTAAACTAGTTTTATTGTTCTTTATTGTGATAAAATGTTCCTTTATTTAATCTTAGGTTGGAAGGGAATATAGTTGACCAGTATAGATATCTACAATTTAATTTGAAACTTTTCAGAAGAACAAGCTTTAAATTTTAATATTCTGAGAAAGTTTTCCATTAAACTTTTAAATTGTAATTTTCTGGAAGTTCTTTATCTTTATTCAAAATAAAATGTTAGGGACAGTGTTTAATGATAATAGGTATAACGATAGTTCTTTTGCAGAAATAGTTCATACTTTTTATTCGAATAATATTTTTAGACAAAAAATGCAGGAATTCGTTGTATTAGTTCAGCATTATTTTCTAATGAAAAAAGACTATATATGTTTAAAATCATTTTTTGTGTATGCCTGCATAATGTAACTAAAATATATAGGCTTATTCGAAAAATTATAGAAATTAGTTATTTGTTTTTTTATAAAAATTATAAACATGGATGAAAAAAATAATCAATAAGCTTCTTCGGCACAAATTAAATACTTTAATAATTGATAATCCTACAACACAGAAATAGTATGCACTTGAATCTTGAAACTAATGAAAATTTATTAAGGCGGTGTAAAAAGAAATAAGTCAATGAAAAATTATCGAAGGAAAAATCCAACATACAAACTGTGAAAAACTCCTGCAAAATTTCACTCACCCTACACGATACATCCTTCCCCATCCATTATTACCGAGTCAATTTCCAGTCAAACTACCGCACTAAGCTCGAGAAACTCCCGCATTTGTAAAGACCCAAACGAGCAGGAAAAAAAGAAGCAAGGATCACTCGAAATTCCCCCCGACCCAGAAAACAATGTCACCGATAAAGAGCGAAGAGAAAAATCAAGCCAACCAACCTTGGAATCCCACGAGGTCTTCCTCTTGTGCTCCATCGCGACCATGATGAATGCTCCACTCGCCGCTTATCCTCGCACTGTATCCCCCAATAAAAAAAATCGCGACTACCCTCGCAGCGAAAAATCGCGATATTCACCAGTCACTGAACCCGGGCACTGTACTCATGTTTGTCCTGTTCGCGCACTGTGCGATCAGCGCATCCTCGCGTTCGCGTCTCTCCTTTGTCGTTTGTCGCCGCCGTTGAGGAGGAGCAGAATATTGCCGGCTTGGAGGGAGTGAAGAGCCGCTACGTTTCCGCTCAATGGCCGGGCAGCTTGGCGCGTTATCGCGAGCCACGAAAAACTCTCCTCCTTGAGGCGCGTCTGTAAAAAGAGAGAGAAGAGTTAATTGCTTTGTTTTCATACTCCCGGGGGACTTTTTCGCGCTTTACATTGACAGTGGCGTCGATTTTTGCGAGCGCAACGGGACTTTTCGGGGCGTGGAACGCTTTTTGGGTTATGACGGAAGTGCCATTCAAATATTACTGCTTCACTTTTTTTTTATACGTAATTTTTGGCTGTCTGTAGAATTTTTTTTTATGAACGCGCAGGAACAGGACGAAGAATTTTAATGTGCATTGATGCTACTTTATTAATTTCTTTTTTCTTTTACTGTATAGTGAAATGCGTGAAATTTCGAAAGCGCAATTTTCTGTGACCTTTTTAATAGTATAATAAAAAAGTGCTCAATAAGTAGTATAATGTTAGATTTAATATATATTCAGTTTTAAATCGGTTTACCTCGATGTTTTTTAAAGAGCTTACAATCCGCAAATGCATTAAATAAATTTATAAAATAGAAAGATAATAGGAGAGCGATATTTGTTGTTTAAAACCAAATTATTAAAAATAAACTTTAAAATATATAATTAGACAATTTTAAGACTTAGTGATTTTTTATTGACCTACTAATTCAAACCGACATGATATTCTTCGAAGATTCAAATTAAGTTATTCAAATGGCATTCAAATTAATGTCATAACGCTTTAGGTTTGATGCTGATCAAGCGTATATTTATTCATTAACCCGACAAATTTCTTTTTTAAAAGCTTCACAACACTCTGTTATAATTCTTAAAAAAGGATTATGATTTATTTATAAAATTATAAAATTTATTATTTTAATTAAAAGAAGTGTGCACGTTTCTTTAGAAAAACATGATTTAAATTTTATAGCATTTATAATGGTAGAATAGAAAATCATTCGATTATTTTATACAAATAATTTATCGAAAACAAATAATATTATTTATCGAAAGTAAGTGAATTATTCCGAGATGCATCATTTAATTTTTATAGTAAATAGTATAAAATGAATCATCATTAAATATTGTTATCGGACAATTTTACGTTAATTTCGTCGGTGATATATTCATTATTAGAGATAACATTTTTGCAATACGATAATTTTGCACGCCATGAAAAGTTAGTGTCGGCGGTATTATGAAAATAATGAGATGTGCAGTTATGAGTTCAGGAAATACCGTAAACATAATATAACGTTATATCGACGCAAAAATCCAATTAGTATATTTAAGATAAATATACATTCGAAAATTGTTGGTTCTATAAAGATAAAAATACACACCGTAAATTTATCAAAAAGAGCGGGGCATAATAATAGTCTACTTTGATTTCTTTTTTATTTTGATAATTAAATTTTGCAGTCGAATTGAAAAAAGAAATAAAATATTTCGAAATTATCCTTGGTTCGATTCTTGGTTATTTATAATAATTAATCTAGAATATAAATACGATTTTTTATGTATTTAGAAAGGGCATTTAGTACTCCAAATCCTATGTCTTTTAAAGTTAAAAAAAAGGTGTTATGTTTATGTTTACAGGAATAAGAAGTGCAAGATGGTAACTGTAACTACAAGGAAGAGTAAAACACAACATTTTTCATGTTCGAATGTTTTAGCAAATCGAGGGTTCGAAATTTATATATTAATGTATAATAAAGTATAATAATAAACCGCTTTTATTTCTCACTATGGTTAATTGAATACCTCGAACAGACCAGTTTTTTCACAAAAAATAGATGCAAGCCGTCCTTCCGGTGACGGTGCTTTTAAACTTAACACCCATCAGGATAAACAATATTTAATAGTTAAAAATTCATTACCGTGATTCCCACTAATAAAATTATTTCACCGGAAAGTGCACCACGCGCAGTAATCTAATTAATAATATTTAATTGAAAAATGTGCATAATTAAAAAAATTGTTTTTAAAATAGTATATAAATGTATACTGACACGAACAAGTACCAGAATTTAGTTCATCGGTGAGTACACTACATGCAATAATCATCAGCTTTGAATTACACCGTACAAACATTAAATGTAATAAGGAGCATTCAGGCAACATCTGTGGACACGAATGTACCAATTCGGTTAATTAAGCTGTCATTGTCCAGTGTAGTCGATAGGCCTTAGAGCGACAGCCGACCAGTGCGAATTTCGCGCGAGTCCCAGATTGATAATCCGAAGATATTCGCTCGCAAAGTAGTTTACTAATAACAGGTAAAATTCTGACGGTCGTTTATATATCTCGTCGACGAGGAAAAGCATACATTTAAAAGAAAAGGTAATTTAATTTGCAATTTTTTAAGCACTAGAGAAAAGTATAAAATTCTTCCGTAACATGACAGTTTTATTTTAATATTAATTTATATAAGTTTATAATGCACCGAAAGAAAAAAAAGTAGTTCTTACTACATCAAGCTAGAAAAGTAGTTCAATCTGCTAGATTAGGAAAAGTTAAAACTGCTTTGTAAAATCAGTGAAATTAAAATGTCTTAAAGTACATCTTAATGCTCTATGGAAAAGTAGGTTTGGCAATTCTGAATAGCAAAGTGTACTGAAAATTCGGAAAGTTAAATTAACTTCCAATTTCATAATTAAATTTGATACCTAAAGAGTAGAAGTTACTTCTTTTTTCAGTGTGTATTTACTTATTTATTTAATATAAAATCAATGGTCTAAAAGTTCTTGCGTATAAAATGTATACACAAAGGCTGTAAACTATACAAAATAACTTAATGGAAATATAAACAATACATAAGCAAATAATTTCTCGTGAAAGAACATGATGTTATTTTTAATTGATCAATAGATTCAATTGATGAAATAGTAGTAGCTAAGAGTTGCAAAGTTTTTAATAATAATTTATAATAATTTACCATGTATTGCTCGAAAAATTGGCATGATTAAAAGAGGCTTTTTTGTAATGTGCTCTCCTTCGTTGGAGACGAGAACTACGATAGGCCAGTCGTTAGGATTTCTATATTAACAATCCGATTATTGGGACGATGTGCACTATTACGGGAACAGGCGGGCCTGCTTTTAATACCTCATTAATTGTCCATTGTTGTTTGGCGGAATTTTAATGGGCGCCGAGTAAATAGAGCACGAAAGTAGGCGTAATTGGGATGGACTCTCGCTGACGCTGTAATGTCGGTGCGTTTACATCGCGAGCAAAAATCAGTCCAGCAAATTTATTCAATTTTTTTTTCTTTCAGCTGTTCGGATGTTTACTCGATTGCTCATTGATCCAAATGTTTGTTTAAGCGACTTTAAAACTGCGCGAAAAGGTACTAATTTCACTTTGAGCGTATTTAGGGTAAACTTAAAAAGCTCGCGCTTTCAATTAGCTGCTGAGTAAACATTTTAAAATTAATTAAATTGCGCAGCGGCAAAAGGATTAAAAGAACGAGTGCATAAAGCTTTAATAATACACGTATTTTTAATTTGCTTAATTATTATTATCCACTTTAATTCTTTTAGATTGCATAAATCGTAATTAATTTAAATTTATAATTACGCTGTTATTCTAGCAGAGTTTGAAGTAAAAATTCAGTAACCGTACTTTAAGCCTTCGTGCAAATATATAAAATCAATTTTTCATAATTAACAAGCATTAAAAAAAAAATATGCAAGTGTAATCATAATATCGTGAAACGTTATAAGCTCAATCTCTGTCGATGACATTTACACATATAACAATGGAACTTTTAATTGTAATCCTTTTGCAAGTGTCATTTTCTTTTCGTGACGTTTGGAAAATTGGTTGAAAAGTATAAAAAAAAAATTATATATACATATGCACAATTTACGTCAGATAAATACTGGCAGAGAGCGTTAGAAAAATCCGCCGAGCGTTCGTTCGCTTTGAGAGCGTGCGATTAAAATCGCGGCGTATTTGCCTTCTCCCCGCAGCACATCGCGTTCAATTGAAGCCGAAAGGCGACGATCCGTAAAAGCAAGTGAGTGCGCAGCCAATCGACCGCGGCTGCACATCGAATCATCAGCAGCCAAAAATGGAAGCGGCGCGCAAAGATGTTATACCATCTTTTTTTACTCAATCAGATTCTGATAATTAGGAAGTTAATTGGGTCACAATGTGACCTACTGAAAGTATCATAGCAGTGTTTATCTTGCAAGGAGGACATTTGGAAGAATTTTCTTGAAAAAAATACGTTAAGACACCCTGTATAAATTACGTGAAAAAATGTAGTTGCGGAATGACTTACAAGCATAAAATATTTAAGTGAGATAAACTCTGTAATTTTTACAGGAAAAACTACATAATTTGTACAGGAAATGCTAGATTATTCTTACAGCACTTTTTTTGCAAAAATTGTGATTTATAATTTAGGTAAACGGCCGAAAGAAAAGTTCTAGAAAAATTACTATATTGTTTTGTAACGATGGGGCAGACTCAACAAATAAAAAATTTTACTAGAATTTATAATAAAATTTACTAGATTCACATTAAATTTTGCTGTACTTATAGTAAATTTTACTACAGTCCCTAGTATAATGTTTTATTCGTCGAGCCTGTCCCTGCGTTACAAAACAGTCTAGAAATTTTTACTAAAACTTTGTTCTCCATGTAAAAATGAAACCGACTAATGATTACGTTTTATCATGCATTTTTTTCTGGGAAAGTTTTACCTAAATTTCACTAGAAAATTCTCCCGATGTACATATAATCTGCGTAATCGTCGGTCATATGCAAGCTCGCGCTTTTTCCGTATTTAGATATATAGATATCATCTTTTTTCACGAAAATAAGTACACTTCATTTACCCTTAATGAAACAAGACTCAATTTGAGAGATCCTCGATACAAGAAAGCTCAGTTTAATAAATTATCACCAATAAAAAAATGTGCCTTCTTTGCGGGAACACTATGCACTTGCTGAGATAATCGGAGAATAGTCGTTAGTACAGAATCATCCGGAATGAGCTTTCGATCGAAACTTAATTGAGATTTTGAAAGATTTTATTTAGTGTTACTATTAAACTGTTCAGAAAACAGTCACATTGGCTGTATTCGGTAAAATTCCCATCGAATACAAATTGCTTGAAAACTTTATCCTAACTAAATTTTTTTTACACACCTGCATATACATCTATACACTACACACATTTACACATAAACTTACAGGTACACGCTGCTGCACCAATTAGACGCGCGACTATTAATCAAGCTAACTTAATTATTCAATCAGTTGGCGAGCAATTATCGACTCCAATCAGAACGGCGATGACCGCGACTTTCGCGAGTGTGGGTGAGCGGAGAAGGGAGTTTCCCGCGGTCGATTGCACTCGCCTACACAACTGTATCGGGGGAGAAAAACGCAGTGTCAGGCTGCATTCGAATTTCACGGGGATTTGGATGCGCGCTCGTCCCACCGCGATATCTCCGGGAGAAAGCTGCGCTGCCGGAGCTAATGGAGATTGGGAGCAGTGAAATCGCGCCGCTAATTAGGATCGAAGTACCCGCGGGTTACGGGAGTCGACGGCGCGTTGCACGCGAGTCCGCGTTGAGTGTTAAGTTTCGGCCGCTGAGGGCAACTGCAATTTTTACATCAATTTTGAATTTCTGCGGTTTAAATATTTTATTTCTTTTAGGGGGTTTCCAGTTTTACAGGGGTTACTGTAAAATTCAGGAAGTGAGTTATTTAATTAGATAATTGTATATGGGTGATAATTATTGATAAAGTGTGCGGTAATTCTTGATAAAATTTGAAGTAATGTGTAACTTGAAATATACACATGTTAAATTTAAACGTATTATGTATCAATTGAATAATGATTAGTTTTGTACGGCTTCCGTAGTGGCTCAGAAATGTACATTCTGATGTAAAATCGTGATAAATTTGTTTAAGAGTAGTTCACAATTTATTTATATATCATTAAAAAAAGTTTATATTAGAAAATTGATAAAAAAAAACATTTAGTTTCATGATGTAACGTATACAACTTTCTCTTTAATTGATAAAAAAAAGCAGCTAATAGCTAATAGCTTCTCAAATAATAAATAAAATCTACACTCGTTTGATCGATAAATGTTTAAGAGTTAATCAATGTAATCGCGTGGAGGTCTTAATTTAATAAAGGTGCGTTAAATGATTGCAAAGAAACAGGAGCGATGCAGTCGATA
Organism: Sycophila sp. Sp_5; assembly: GCA_018906775.1. Taxonomy (NCBI): domain Eukaryota; kingdom Metazoa; phylum Arthropoda; class Insecta; order Hymenoptera; family Eurytomidae; genus Sycophila; species Sycophila sp. Sp_5. The sequence goes on along the minus strand of JACCID010000002.1, from coordinate 6,712,692 downwards.
GATAAAACGAGAAAGCAAATGTTTTCTTTAATCACGAACGCCATTATACGCCGATTTAGTATGAACTAATAGAATCGCACTTTTTTTCACGCTTTCGTATTTCAACTACCTGCAATTATAAGTATCGCAACTGTTTTCCGGGTTGGCTGCTATGTACGCGCAAAAAGGCAAAGTGCCATTGACGCTAAGAAAAAGAAAAACAGCGCAGTGATACAATAACAGCGGCAAAAGTCTTACAGCGAGGCAAAAAAATTCTAGCCGTATATAAGAATTCGTACGAGTTTCGCCTGCTTTAAAAGATTTGAAAAAAAAAATAAATAAAAGACATTGTGTGATTATTACAGATGCTAATGTAACTCGTTATGTATTTAGCGAAAAAACAAATGGGTTTATTACGCAACGCGAACTGCACGCGTCGAGAGTAACAACTATTTTCTTAACTTGGTAAGAAGTTGAAAATAAAATTAAAGCTAGTTTTTATGTTGTGTTTTTTTGTATAAGTTACTTTTGTTTTATTATTATTTTTTTAATGAATTCTTTAAAAAAATATACTGGAGGTTATTTACGTTGAAACTATAATAGAATATATATATACAGATTTGCATTTGAAATTACAGGAAGACAGTAAAAATGAAAAATGATAAAAGTGAGTCACGTGGTGACGTCAAAATCCGCGCCACTCTTGGCTATTTCTATTTCTTTATCGGGCGTAACACTTTTACTGCCGCGTTATTTTCGTGCAAATTTATAGTGGAAACAATATGACAAAGTCGTAACCCACTGACCGTAAGGATACAAAAAATATACGAACCTACTTTCTTCTCATTTAATAAATGATATAAACTAATATGACTGGTCACTTCATATTTCTCAGTATAAATAGCGATATTTTAAGTGTCAGTATAAATTTAAAGTATTTATTACACCTTAAATTGCCTAACTGTGTTTACACCTTGATTCGCGGAAAAAGTGCAATTTTTTTTAATAAAATGATTTTTTAATTACTATAAATATAATAATGTTATACTTCGGAATAAACTAAAAATTGTCATGAGTTATTAAGATAACTTATTAGAAATGAATCTTTGCACGTGTTCAGATTTATAAATCATTTTTTATTCAACATTTTTCAACTTATTTCTTTATAAACGTTTAATCCACTAAATCAAGTTTTAATATAATCAAATCTTATAATCATCAAACTATTAGGCTTGTAACTTTATATAATCTACACAGAAATTTATAAAGGTTTCGGAAATAATTTTCTCCTACTTTTCAATATTTTTTAATAAGTACACCTTAATATAATCTCCTAAATCAACCTCTAATACAACAATCAAATCTCAAGATCTTCAAAGTTTCAAACGCTAATCAGTCTTCGCTCCTCCGCTCGCATCTCTAGTTCACTTTTGCACGAGGCGTCATTATAGTTTCCCCAAAGCGCGAATATACATATATACACGTGAAACTCGAAGAAACAAAGGTTTCCCATGGAAACGAAGCGCAAAATTTATAGCGCGTCGCCCAGGCTCAGCGCGACGCTAATTTTCCAGCGCTTTATGAGAAAAGTTCGTCCGCAAGGATGTTCGCCGCCAGGAGTCGCACCCTCCCCCCTTTTTTTTGTTCATCCTGGAATTTATGCTCGAATTTACAAAAATACGACCTTGATGGGCGATTTATAGCGCGAGCCGTTCGAGAGTGCTGCTCTCCCGAAAAAAGAGGGTTCTGCGGTGCAACCAGGAGTTGGGTAAAAGGTATCTGCTCGGCGGCGCGGTGCAAGTAGATAAGGTCAAAGGGTCAGCCGCGTGTGTTCGGAGATGCGAGGAGTGCGCTTCATTTACTCGGGCCTCATTGTTTTAAAGACTTTTCTCACGCTTTGCATTCTGTTTGAAAGTTAGCGGATTTATTTTTTATTTTCTATTTTTTTTTTTACTAATATTCCGTCCCATTGTTCGCTTAACGACGTTTTTATTTGTGAAAGAGAAAGAGGGTTATTTAGTTTCAAAACTTAATTTATATTTTTTTTATTTTTTTATTCAGGTTTTATTTAATATTGTTTATTTTTGCCTTCGAAGATTTATTTTTAGAAGTACGGTAGAATGATTCAAATGAAAGTGTCCTATTGTTTATTCATTTATTTCTTATTTTATGGGTTAAAAGTTTATCGTGTAAAATTAAATTGCAGCATTCTTTATGATTCTTTAGTTTATTACTTTGTCAATACCTAAAGTTAATAAACTAGTTTTAATTAATATTTAATGTTTGTATTATTTATTTTTGCATTCTGCTGCATATTTTAAGAAATTTGAAAACTGTACTAATATTAATATCAATATTAATTTAACCGTTAAATACAATTTAATTATATCAATACTTAAAAGTAAAACTTTTAAATTTCAACGTCCCGAAATGTAAAAGGTCACTATTTAAAAATAAAATATTCAGTCCGAGATCAATATTAAACTAATATTTTAATTGAATTGTTTGTCTCTAAAAATAAAAATAAAAAAATACCAAAGATATCCGTAAACACATTAATACTGGCATTCACCTACCTTCCGGTCACCACAGCCTCCGCAATGCACAATCACAATGAACAATCAATTCCAACTTCGAAATAAACAAAAAAAGGCAGTCTCGATCCACCGCAATGTGCGCTCTTCTCGAGCGCGCGGGAAATTCAAAGGGGCAAACAGAGAGAACCGCACTACGACTGCCAACTCGACAGCTATATATATATAATTTACACACGTGTACACATGTATACACAGGTATAAACGGACCCACTTGGCGCGCCGTTAAATCCGCTCGCGGATGCGCGTCGGGCTCTGTTTGCTCCGCGTGCGTTTCGAGGCTGCCCCTCTGGCGCTGCTCTACTCTCGGAGACTCGCGGCTCACTGGTCCGAGCGCGACAGGCCCCGCGACTCCGGGGCCTTATCCCCCTCCCAGCCTCTTCTTTCTCTCCTTTCTACGCGCTTTCTTCGGCGCGCGTGCGCCGAGGCCTTTTTTCGGGCTCACCGGGCATGAAAGTGCGCGCCTTTTGTGTAATTGGCCGTTTTGTGCCATTGTTCGTCGGGAATGCCATGGCTCTTTCAGGTGCACTGCCTAAGGTGGGCACGCGGATGTTTCTTGTACTTATGTCACGCTTTTAATAGACGGGGGAGGACACCGCTGGGAGTTTGGAGGCGTGAAAATTGATGTGTGTGTTTTCCAAGTGGATTCAATGGAAATGTAGTAGTCGGGGTTCCCTCGATGTCGCTGTTTGATTATTATGATGTTCGCGGGGAGAAATTGATGATCCACAGTAATTTTCTGTTGAATGTGTCGATGTGACCGTAGAAGGGAGCGTACGATAAAAAGTAGAAGAGGAGATGGTGGAATGATTTGTATGGGCAGGGAAAGTAAAGTAAATTAATTTGGAATTTATATTAATCGTGAATATTAATCTATAATTAATTAACTTACTCTCTAAATCTGAAAATGTGAAATTCACTTGGAAAATGTGAATAGTGGCAAATTTTATGTGAAAACTCGTTCACACATTTAGCATGAGAACGAATTTTCACGTTATAAATGTCACTATTAACGTTTTCCAAGTGAATTTTATATTTTCAGATTTACATGGTACATTGTAATTGTTGTCTTATGCGGGCACTACTGCGGTTAATTGTATGAAATAAGAAAAAATGATTATAGAACCAAAATAGAAACAGAAGTTAATAGGAACTTCTCAGATTTATAATTGTTCATAAATGTATGTATATCAACTGGTATAAATAAAATTAAAGTAAATTTATACACATCTACTGTGCATTATAGGAGTTTCAGTATAAAATAATTTCATATTGGAATCTTGGAATAAATGTTTTCTCTTTTGTTCATATTTCACTTGTTTTTGAACTATAGCTTCAAAAAATATTTATTTATTTACAAATGTTTATAACCAGCTTTCACCTCTTGTAAAAGTAAAAAAATTAATAATGTTGAAAAAGGCACTTTATTCAATTATCAGCATTTTACGTAAGCTTCAATGTTACTATAAAAAATAACAAAATTCCGTCGTGATTTTTTTAAATAATAATACCTCTAAAGAATCAACCTTTTTATTATTACTTTATCAAAAACCTTGATTTTTTTGTAACCTTCGAATTGATGGCGAAAGAAAAACTTGGAAGATTAATATTCCTAAGGGCACAATTATCATTTGATCGAAAGATATCAGTAACAGAGGACACCCTACACCCTAATGGCTTTTCGCAGATGTCTACACACAAACGATCTAACGTTGATCGCACGAAAAGGCGGAAGCAACGACTCGACCCAATTTTCGATTTTCTCAATAAAAGTATATTTGTTACGCCTGATCGAATTCGTATTTAGAGCATCACTTTTTCTAAGAATCCAACCGAAACGATACCTCCTGTGTACATAGAAAAAAAAAGCTGCGCAAAAAACTTGCCAAATTAAGCTCAGAAAATCTCCTCCCTACGCAAAAAAAAAAAAATGAAGACGATCTTAAGCACAAATGAAACTTTTCGAATCCGGTCTTTTCATCAAACATTTTTTTTTCGCCGCCGTTAAAAGTTGAAAATCTCCTGCCTTTCATCGAACGAATTATGCCAAAGACGTCCTTCAGGAAAAGAAACCGGGCACCTCGGCAGAAAACTTAATAAGCAGATTATTAGGGGCTCGAGTCTCTTTGACGATTCGGAGTGTGCAGTGGGAGAATACCAGCCCTTTTCTTTGCCTTCCGCTCTTCTTCGGGCCTTCGTCATATACCCTCCGCTCCTTTTGACTTTTTTCCCTCGGAAAGTTCGTCGCTGCCTCGGCAGCTGTTGATGCTGCTACTTTGCATCGCTGCTCTCGCTTTAAGCTATTTATACGCTTGTAAATGTACTTTCGACGCTGTTTTACCCATTTTGTTTTCAGTGCAGCGCATAAAAGCTCTTAAATATTTCACCCACTCGTTATATACCGGCGCTTACTTACTCTTGAGATTTTATCCGCGGACTGGCAGTAAATAGGTGTGAAATGGGCAATTGGATATTTTGCAATAAAAAAGCATTCGAATGATGACAGCCGTTACGCATCTTTATTCGCGCGCATAATACTTTTTTGATACTTAGGAAAAATTCGAGCTTTGCGCAATCGAATTTTTTAGATTGTTAAATCAATTATCAACAGCATTTCAATTTTATCTACACCTATATTCAATCTATTTTATCTTTAATTCAAAAATTAAAAACTTATTGAATAATCTTTTCATTAATCTATTATTAGTGTTAAACAGACAAAAATTGTTTTAATAAATCAAATTGATACAGCCAAGAGACGTTTAAGTCATCAATTATATTTTATTATAAGAGTATTATAGTCTTCGATTTATTTAAAATTGAAAGTAAGTGATGTATTTAATTAACGCAATGGACAATAATGATATAAATTACGAGCGGAGAGTATTTGTTCAGATGCATAATAAAAGTCAGTGATCGATCGACCTTTACTAAGAAATCTGCGGTATAAAAAGGTGAAACTATATTGTTACTCTGCAGAGCTCACTCTCCACAACTTTCTTCTCTCTAATGATTCATCCTCGTAAAGGTCGACTGACTTGCTCGAATACCTGCTGTTGCACTTGATATACACGATCAAAATAAATAGATTCTTTTTTTCTTTACTTTAATCGTATTCATGTTTCATAAACATTTTTAATAAAAAACAACGAGTTTTATAATAATTGTTGTCTGAAACGTAAGAATGTTAAAGATATGACCCCTCCTTCTATTTACAAACACATGAATTAGCAAAATGTTGTCGTATCGAATTTTTTGAGAATTGTAGAAATATTGCAAACATAAAACAATAATTGGACAATAATGTGCTTAAAAAATTATCGAAGCAAAAGATATTTAAATTTATTTAACCTAATTATCAAATTAAAATTGTATACTCTCTTCATAAAAAGAAAACATAAAATATATAACTTATTAATCGCGAGTTCGCACGTAGATATTCGTTTAACTTTTGCACTCCACTCGCAAATAACTTTTTATCAAATAATTCTCCGCTAACTCATCTTGTAGTTCGCTGTGTACACATAATCAACCGAACATCAGAAAAAAACCTACACCCCTCTAAAAATAAAAAAGCTCCCGCAGAAAAAACTCTTTTTAATTTCCTTCCCAAAAAAAGGAAATCTCACAGTCGCATAAAAAATTAAATCATCGCGTCACACGGGAAATCCCGAAACCTATCCTATGCACGCTAAAACGGTTGGAGAAAAATTTCACTTTTAGTTTATAGTGAAATCACTACAACAGAGTTAAATTTGATTTTGCGTAAAAAGTGATATAAACTCACTTTAAAGTAGAGTATACAATTCACTCTAAGGTAGAGTAGCATATTACAGGCTAAGTCCCTATCCTTCGCTCTACTTAAGAGTAAAAAATCAATATATTTCACTTCATCAAGGGAGTTAATTTCACTATAAAATTAGAGTGACATTTTGACTTCAATAGAGTTAATTTACACTCTATTTAACTCCACGAAGGGAGTTAATTCCACAAATAAAGTTAATTTTCACTCTATTTCACTCCAGCTGATTTAGCGTGTACCGCAAAAATCGAGTAAAAAAAATCTAGTCGTCCTGGGCTCCGGGGAGGAGAGCCATCATTAAGAGAGCCACGTCGCGCACGGCTGGACTTTCACGCCTGCAGGTGGGTGCGCATCACCGCTTGATCCACTTGCCCGGCGCTTTTATACGGGCTCACGCGCTCGACAGCCTTTCGGATCATTTTCCGCGCGGCTGCCGCTCGCCTCTGAATCGACCCTCCTCCTACTCCTCCACCTCCTCCACCTCCTCCTACTACGTCGAGCCACGGTAGCCCGTGCGTTCGTTATGTCACTGGGAACGATGCGATAACGCCGCCGCGAGAATTTACCAACTGCCTCTTTTCCGCCCGACGAAATACTGCAGTGGCTTTCGAGAGATAATAAAAGTTTATCGCAAAACTTTTTTTTCCTATTTATAATCGTTAAATTATTTATTTCCTGCGGTTTTTTGTTTGTTGATGAATGAGCCGGTTTCACCGACGCGGCTTGTAAACGCGGATGGAGAGGAATGCTACTCGATTTGCGGGGGGAGGGGGGTCGTCGATGTTGCAGTTGAATTTTAGCGAATAGATTGAAATTTGCCTCGTTTCGTTAAATTATGGCAAAGTGAAATTTATACTGTAGGATTTAATGAAATTTGCAGCCTCCGAAATCAATTTAGTCTCCATGTGGAGGGTCATTCACTTTGTTATTATTATTAGAATCGCATAGTAAAATTTTAATTATTTAGTGCAAAAATAGCGTGAATTTCAAACTGTAACCTAAGCGCAATTTTGACTTTAAGAACTATTCGATCTACAATTTTAATCGATAGTTACTATATTTGAATTTACTTTATTGTATAGTAAAATTTTCTTTTTTTAATTCTCGAGTAGAGGCAGTTTACACCGTCGTATTTAAAGAAAAAGAGCACATTTCGTTTTTCCTCAACTAGGGAGAGAGCATTTCAGTTGTTCCAACGAAAAGTAACATACTAATCTGCCACCAAGAAAAGCTCATTTAGGAACTTTGTCGCGAAGAAAGACACCATTGGAAGTTCTGATAAAAGCACATTTCGGCATTTAACCGCAAAAATGGTAACAGTTGCCGCCAGTTGAAAAAACAAATATTTTAAAAGCTAAATCAGTAAGTAAATTTTCAAAAAAGTAAATAAGTACGTAAATAATTCTTGTAATTTCCATTTGTAGTATTTTTAAAAAGAAAAATCAAATGATACAAAGTATTTTTTAAACAAAATTAAATTTATTCTATTCATTAATTAAAAAAATTACAAAATGATAGAGGAGAGTGGCTGTACCAATCGCAGAATTTGCGAAGATCACCTTTCTAATAATTTCGCAACGGCTCCCAGCGTAGTTTTCCAATTGCCACGGCAACGGCGCGCCTCCCGGAGACAACAACGTCGAACGCTCCCTTTTCAGCGAAAATTCCGTTAGCCATTGAATATTGATTTTTCCATTCTCCCGAACGAAAAAAAAAATCTCGGCGCATTTGACCTTACCGTTCCATTATTTTTACCGGCGGCGAGGAGCGAATGCCTCGTCGCGCTTTCCCTTTGTTGTCGAACGCGCGCGAGCCTTTTTTAATTGCCAGCCACTGCGATTTATACATTCCTCGGCGTGTCGCCTTCATTAGGGCGCCGGCTGCCCGAGTAATTGGGTTTTCCGCGCTCCAGGATTTCGTTGGCGCTCGATTTTTTTTTCTACGCCAAGCGAGAGGAGAGAGAGAGATAGAGAGAGTGAGACGGTGCTATCTGTTGCTCTCTATGCGAGTCACGTGGATGATTTGTGTGGGTAATTTTCTTTTGTTTCATCGCATTGCTACTTTTTTGTATCCAAACGACAACTGTATCATTAGCCATTGGTAATTTTTCTTCGATTGTTCGTTAAGCGTCATTGTTTTTATATTTTTGTTTAAAAAATGTGTATCGATCCTACGATGATTTTTAAAATAGCATTTTTTTTCAATAAATAATAACGTTATTTAATTCTAACAAGTTAATTATAACATCGCTAATGAAATGTGAAATATTAAAATAGGATCATGTAGATTTATTTATAGTTAGTCGGCATTTTTTTTATTTAATTCTTATGTTTTAATAGAAACTCTACGTCGCTGCTGTAAGTAGATGCAGTCAGGCATGGTAAGACGAATAAAAAAACTTCTACTCGAGATCACTCTTCATTTTATATGATATCAGTATCTATCAACATGAATTTAATCGCAAATTTAGAAAAAAAGTCCTGCTAAAGAGTGTTTAAAATGAGATGCACAAAACTCCTGTTCCTCAACTAGAGCCGAAAGTAGTTACACTTAAAATCCTAATTTTTTTTACTAATTTTTACTAAAAGTATTGTAATTTCAACTTTTTTTTTAACATTTCCTGGATTAGATTAGAATTTTATCTAAAGATCTCTATTAACTTTTTTTTATCAGTTACTATATACTCCGTCTACCAACTGGATGTAAAATCTTGTAAATTTTTCTAAACTCGCACTACATTTTACAATAAATTTTCCATACCAGAAATTCTATTTTTCTCGTAAAATATTGCAGTTAAATTACTGATCAGATTCATCAAATAAACAAGTAATTAATTAGTCATCCAATACTTGGTACTCATTATTTTCACGGCATCAATCGGAAATCTCCCTTAAAAGTTACAGACGAAACGTCGAATCCGAACCGCCGAGCCATTCGTTTTCACAGGCGCCACGGGTATAAAACGAGTCTTCCAAAAAGGAGGGCAATTCCCAAAATCGAATAGCCTTCCCGGACTGGAAAGCAATCGAGCTCTGCAATCCCAAAGCAAGAACCTCGCAGCTTTCAAGTTCCGCCGCCAAAAGACGAGTGGCTGCTCGTCGATTTGCCCGCGCAATTACGACCCCTATAAAGCGCGTTCGATTAAGCGAGGAAAGCCCTCGACGATGCAACCCCCTCCCGCGCTCTCATTCATATTCATAGAGAGGGAGAAGGTTCGCGGAGGTGGCGGCGGCTTCTCATTATGCCGGAGGCGGGGGGAAAAAAAGCGGCGCGATCGAGGACGGCGATATAGTCGCGGGGGGCGAGCACCACTCGACGATGAAGTGGAAAAACTGGCGCGAGCGAGCGTTGTGTGTGCAGCTGTTACACTTAGCTGAGCACACGGGCCTCTAGTGACGCACCGGGGAGACCCGAGCGCCGCCCGCCTTCTTCTTCTTCTTCAAGCGCGACGACCGTCAATCGCTCCGTTTTCCGAGGCTTTTATTCCTCTCGCTCGCACACCTCCCTTCAACGTCGGGGAAGTGTGCCGCGAGGGAGAGACGCGAGAAGTGGATTTTGCGAAAAATTTATCTCGTTACGAGTACTTAAGCGCTTGGTAACGCTGTTGTTGTTTTACGGATTTTTTTTGGGGGTTGTTTACTGCTTTTAGGGCAAACCTACTTATATTTTTTTTTCTAAGTGTGTATTTTATTTGGTTTATTTGTAAATGTAAAATTAGAAGCGTGTATTACAGATGCCGAGAAACAAGAATTTTTTACCCAAAGTATTCGTAACTTTACTGGGGTTCTCGATTCGCTTGTTTGATAAAAATAAAACTTTAATTTTTATTAACTATAAAATCCTAGTAATTAATAGCTTGAAGACTAGGCATTTGGTTAAATTTGTATTGTGAAGTATCGAAGCATCGCTATTTAAATTTTGTATTTTAATTCCAATTTATTCGTAATTTAACAAACATTGGAATTTCACGCCAAAAAATACTTACACATGCGTATAGTAAGTAGATTACGAATATATTGACTCGACTTTCTGTAATATTGTAATGTTATATCGAGAAGAATTGCAATAAAAATATTGCGATATTTTTTGTCATACTATATTGTATGAACAATAAACAATAAAAATTTTATTTAACTCATAAATCAATATTTCAATAATTAATTTTAACACCTTAAATGTTATACAAAATATTGAAAATGGTTGGCAGTCGAAATTAAATATTTATTGTTATCCAGTACTCCTCTTATCGATTTCTTAATTCAGTAAAAAGTCTGCGTTGCTGTCGTAAGTAGATACAGTCGGGTATGGCAAGACGAATTAAAACACACTCAACTGAAGGTTCCCCGTCATTTTATAGGACAGTACCTATCTGCTGAATTTAATTTGAACGCTCCGTTATAACCGTGAGATCTTTCTCGTGATAATAAAAGAAATCGATGAAATATTAATGCGTTAGAACAGTTTTTAATGATGAACGTAATTAAATTTATTACACATCAAATAAATTTGTAAAAAGTAGAATGTATTTCGTTCTATATTTATAAAATTATTGCGTATATTTATAAAAAGAACTTTATAACTGCTACAATAAATTAAATAAATGAATTAATACAAACCATTTTCGTATTAAAAAAAGGAATGTTGCTAATTTTGATTTACTGTATTGAAAAGCCTCTTTCTTTTTTTTTCACTTGTATGTATGCATATTTACGGAGCGTAAAAAGCCAATGCCACGGGTGAGCAAATTTTCGCCAAAAAACTGCTTAAATGCCATTAGCATTATTTTCACGGCCTATTCTCGGGGGTTTGTTGCGTAACTAACGTTCAACGACCCTCCCCCTCCCCCGCAATCTAATTTTTTCCCATTCTGCGTTCTCGTTTCGCGAAAATCCGTCGATGCAGAGTGAATTAAATTTTGTTATGCAAAAGATCGACTATTGATACACCTCCCGTACTTCAGAAAATTGACGTTAATAATGAAATTTAATGTAGTTACATTATACCTACTCTACCAAACTGCATTGTATGCAATTTAATACATTTTTTATTGAGTATCTGTTTTGAAATATAAGATACAAAGGGCTAGTTTGTACATAGATATTTGTGTGTGGCATTATAAATGATCAAATTACATTGAATAGACGACTTCAATAATATTCTGTAAGTAAATAATAATAAAAGTAAAACATCTTTTGACTAACTTTGGTAAACTTATCAATTTCGAAGGATCTTTTTTAAAGGATTTTAAGTGCAAAGTACAAAAGTATAATACACTTAATAGTAGCCTAAAAGAATTAATCATAAAAACATTAAAACTGAAACTATAAAAAAATATTCGTACACATCATCCTGATAGATGTTTGACCAGTGAAACAAGTTACACTGGTCAGTTCCTAATAAAACTGTGACTAGTTATTAAATTTCTATCAGATACCCGGACACATTAAATATTTCTTATCTCAGAGCACCCCAAAAACAGTCGTCCCTAAAGAATATGCCAGAATAGATATTACAGTGATGCTCATCAGGTCATTTAATTCCACAAAACAAAGTAATACTCATTGTTAATGACTCGAGCAAATAACCTACAATTAATTAGTTAACTCAATTAATATTCAAAAGCGAGTTGCTCGCCTGTCGGCATTATAATGAATATTAGCGTGACCGTCCAAGGGCGGCCGGATGGAGGCGGTAAACATTTGACCGTCAAATTTGCGCAACAGCTTCCCGCCGCGTAATCCCAGAATACGCCTCCTGCCTCGACACGTTCTCCCCCTCCTCCCGTCCGCCTCCCACCAATTTTTTACCATCAGCGGCGACGAGGCGTGACGCGCGCCCGCCGGTCCAAATTCCAGCCTCGTAATAAGCGAATAAATCGAATGATCTTGCGATCAATCATCGATCCTCCCCCCGTCGTCAATTTCCAGACGCTCAGCCGCGCGCCCACGAAGAGCCGTCCATTTTTCTCCGCGGAACTCACCCCCTGGCCGGGCGCCCGAGCCCTGGCTGCGCGCCCACCCTGGGAGGGCGCGCGCGACTCGCACTTTTCACAGGGGCTCTGGGATCGATGTCCGCCAGTCATCTTTCACGTTGATGACTTTTGCATTACGGGCACGGATTTTAAAAATATTTGTCGCTTTTCTCTCTTGATTTTTCCCTAAGATTTAAGCTGCGACTCGAATCGACACTTTAATAACTTGCAGGGTGATGATCGCTGGGTAATTGATTAGGCAAAATGAATTATTATCACTACTGCTATTGTAATATTGATAATATGATAACAAATAGGTGAATGCAAAAAGTAGTTTTAGATAAGTTGATATTTTTTTAAAGAAACTTTGCTAGTAAAAAATGAACGGATTGAAGTAAAATAAAAATAATCATAATAATTATTATTATTGGATTCACGATAAATAGTTAAAAAGAAAATAGTTTTTTTTAAAGAAATATCCGTAGTAAAAAGTGTTCAATTTGAAGTAACATGTGAACACGAAATGTCTGACTGGATACGGGATGCATCTACTTATTATTTTTTTACTTATATTATCTATGGCTTATGTAGGTCGAATTTTAAAGTACATCAGACAATAAAAATTGTTCGCACATCAATAATTTTTAAAGTTTAAAGTTGTTGTAAAACGAATGTCAAATAATTTCTAAGTATTTTTACAAAAGTGATTTTAATATTTGCTTATTTTTACAACAAACAAAAATTTTCATTGTTATACTTGATTATAAATTAAAACAGATACAATAAAAAACCTTTTTAACAATTTTTAGGAATTATTAGAAATATTCAAGTTACTCGAAATAAAATTTTTGGCCGTTGAACTTCATCTGATCAATTTATATCTAAAATGTAATTGAATCTTTGATGAATTTACGTTTGCCAAAATCGAGCCTTTATTTGCTTTTCAAGGTGAATCTTAATTGACAATCTCTTTTACGCATGCAAACCAGTCTCGAAAAGTTTTTCATAATAAGAGAGTAATTAAGTAAACGAAACGTTGGCACTTTCAGTTTCTGCATTTATTCGCCAACTTTTTTTACTCCCCAGACGCACATCTAAATGAGCGCGTAAATAAAAATAGCGTGAACCGCACAAAAAAACAAGGGGGTAAGAGAATTACGAGCACGCCACATCGGCTAATTATTGGCTTCTTGAGTAACTTCGCCTCGGCATAACTGCGCGCCCGGTACATCCTTTTTCAAATGAATTTTTCATAGAGGCATTTTCACCATGGAGAATGAACCGCAGCAGCAAGAGAGCGGCTAATGCCCCGACGTGGGAAAAGGGATGAGGGGCAGGAGGGTAAAGGGGAGGGGAGGGGCGGGAAGCTCTACACGAACGAGCACCCGGCACACTGAAATATTTCGCAGTGAGCGGAAAACATTTTAATCCAGACTTGATTAATAAGCATTTCTTTTTATCCTTCGGAAGATTATACCGCGCCGCTCTCATCCGCATAGTCGGACATAAATTATCACGCTAAAAAATTGCTTCGCTCACCGTTTGATGGAACAGCGACGACTGCGCCGAATACTGCTGATGCATTTATTTATCGTTTTATGAATCCTTATTACGATTCTTCTGTTTTCAGAAGATTTTATTTCTTTTTTTCAGTTAGTTATTTTATTTATTTATTACACTTTTTATTTTATAAAAAGGATATGAGTTAGTTGAGTGGGCATAGTTTTCGCTTGCAGCGGATGAAGTGTGGGTCCATTTCAATTTTTAAGAAAAGTATTTGTTTATTAAGAAATGCAAAAAATGCAGTGAAATATAGTTTAAATATATTGTTAAATTTTTATATGATAAAAATAAGTTGAATCGTAAATCGTATTTTTTTACTCTGTGCAAAAAATGTGTTCAATGTAGTTTTTTAAACATTTAAGTCAAATAAAATAAATTTAATGTAGTATAATAATTCGTTTCACGAACATTCTGTTCCGAAAACTAAATCATATTTTTGCGTATTGTTATATGAATTTCAGAATTTTTTAGAGGAGCAATTAATCTAGAAGAAAAAAGACTACGGCATCAGACATTAATCTGTATAATACAGTAAGACATATGAACACGAAATGTCTGACCGGGCACAGGGTATATCTACTAATTATTTTTGGGCTTATATTTTCTCTGGCTTATGTACAGCAAATTCTGAAATAGACTGGACAATAAATATTTTCTCAGCAACATGCTTTGTTAATATTTTATAAAAACTTTTCTGCATATCTATTGTTTACATAAAAAACTTTAGAAGTAATAATATGCTTTTAAAAATACTTCGATATTTCAACTGATACATTAAATAAATCTGATACATCTAGATTAAATTACAGTTAAAATAAAAAACCAATTTATGAATACTAAAAATTACCAATAACCCAATAAACCATACATTTTTTTAAAAAAAGGATTTAAAAAAAATAAACGAACTGCTTCGATGTTAAGCTTTCTTTCCATGAAAAATATTAATTATCAGCAAAAAAATATTAATCTTCTCTTAAAAAAGTGAAATTTCTAACTTCAAAAATGATCCCGGAATAAACAGTAAAGAAAAGAACTTGAGCGCGCTCAATTTTGCTCGTATCTTAAAAAAGTAATCCTTTTTGTTTTGAATCATTTAAGTAATTCATGAATGTAATTGGTCGAAAAATTTAGGAATGCATTTTCATTTGACACCAAAGTTCAATTCTTAAAGATTTGAGTTTTCCATTAAACAATTTAATGAAATAAGTATTCTATTAAACCTTTTTCACTGTAGTTTTTATTAAACAATTTGTTGAAAAATTAAATATCGTTACGATATTATTTTAATTAAAAAATCAGAATGTATTATTTAGAAGAACTGGTTAGAAAAAAACAGCGCCAAGAGAACACTGAGTGCGCGAAGCGCGCCTGGATTTTACTAGTATCATCAAAAAAAAAAGCTTATAATGAAAATCAATATTTTACTAACAAAGGTCCACAATTTTTTTTAGAAAAAGTTCCGTTAGTTTTCGAGGTAAAATTTCAAATTTTTTACCGGAAAAACTTTGTTATTAATACCTAGTTTTTCATACGAAACAAAATTCGCAGTAGATACAATCGTCCAAGATTTAAATAAGTATCAAAGCGACACAAGTTTTCAGTATCTCAAATCGCCCGCTTTTTCACATAACTTTCACACCGAGTTTCCCCGCAACTCCCACAAACAAATTTGTCCCCCTGCAAGCTCTAAAATAAAAACTTACTTTTTTTTCATTTTTTGCGCAAAAAAGTGTTTTTCAAACAACACAAAGCCTCCCGCTCCCCCCATGAAAAAAAAATCTTCAATTATAACAAAAATCTCTGCCCCTCCAGTGTCCCCACGAGCGACACAGCCTCCTGACGCGAAAAAAAAAAAGAAAAAGAAGAAGAAAAATAAAGCATCGACCCCCTCGTCGGTCTCTCCGAAAACACATCCCTCGCCGCCGGAGCCGCGCTGTGCGCTCCCTCCTCCTCCCTTCTCCTGCGGTGTCGGCGGCGGCGCGGCGGAGCTTGCGCGGGAGGCTCTGCTCGCCGGGCCGCGAGCTTTTCTCAGTGCGACGCCCGCCGCCAACGCGAACGCCACGCCACGCCAGGAGTCGCTGCCCGCCGCCCGACGCCGCCGAGGAAGTTCGCTCCCCCCTCCCCCTCCCTCGAAGCGCGTACTTAGGGAGCTTAGGCGGGCGCGCGCGCGCAGCCGATGGCCCGCCGAGGGTCCTCGAGGTGAGCCGCGCGGAGGGCTCGGAGCGGCCGTCGTGGCCCATCGTCGAAACATGGCGGAGCTAGCCAGCCGGAGGATGTGACGGGATGTGCTTCGAGCTCGCGCTGCACCATCATGAAGGTGAGACGCGCCGGCCGGGCCTGATGGCGGCGCTGCCGACCACGATCTACGCTCGTGGCTCTTTTTTTCAATGGGCCCTTTATTTCATGTTTTTTTTTGTGGGGGAGGAAGAGTGCCGGGATCTGGTGTTGTTTTCACGTGTGCGGGAACGGAAACGCCGGGACTGTGTTGCTTTGAACTTGCGATCATGGGGGTGCTGAGGGGTGGTAGTCATGGTTTAAGAGGTCGTTTATGTCCGGTGGATATGTACTGCGGTTTCGGAACTGTAGACGTCAGTTGCTTCCGTGCAGTCTGTAAATGTGGATTCAGGAGATTTTTTTCTTTTTATTATTGCTTATGGACAGAATGTTGTGTAAAGTTCCGTTTTACTCGATAAATAAATGGTTACGAGGAGAAAAATGTGTGTTGTGAAAGAGCTTTACCTTTTTTTGTTTTTGTTGAAAATTTATGTGTGCTTTTTATATTCGATTTTAATGAAAGGAAGGAAGTGCTTTCTTTCATATGTCCTTGTCCGCCACCGTGTTTTTTTATAATAATCATGACAACAGGTTTGAAAAGTTAGACACTAACCGGAGTGCCTATAAATTATAATTAGCTGTTTAAAGCGGTGACGTGTACTCAAAACTGCTGGATCATATTTTATTCAGCCCTTTGCATCATAATCATAATTTTGTTTATATAAATAGTATATTATTCAAGCCTTTAAGTAAAAGCCGAAATCTAGAATAGTAAACGAATATTTGGGCTTCTTTTTTTTAATTTTAAAGTAATATTTAACCCTCAGTCGTTTAAATTGTTGCTTAAATAAAATAAGCAAGAAAAAAAAAACCTGTTCACAGAAGTGTAGAAAAATTGAAGTAGCATTAGCCTATTTCCAAATAAAAAATTATTTTCCGCTCAGAATCAATTTCACGACAGCCTGTACTTTAGAAAACTACAGTTTTATAGAAGAATGAATAATAGAGGTGTCACATTCGTATCGAATACCATTCGTTGGTTTTAAATCGGCTCGAGGAAAAAAAAAGTAGCGAAGGTGTCAATAAACCACTTCAGATAAATAAAGAAACAGACAAGCTTTTAATTAATGCGATTAATAATTAAACCGCACTGTAATAAACATTACGACGATAAGGAAGTGCTGATGCATAAATTATATGCGATGTAAAATAAAAAGAGAAAAGTGAAAAAAATTTCGTTATAATGATTTTAATTTGAAGACGAAATATAAGTGCATCGTATAAAAGATTTAAGATTAGTTTTAGGGACGCTTCTTAGTTGAAGCGGAAATAAGTAAAATTCCTTTTAATTTTAGTGCTCTAATTAAATGAAAACAATAAAGGTCTTTTTTATGTAAGATACATTAATTTATTCGCCTCGGCATTTTTTATAAACTTTACGACATTCCCTTTTTTAAGGACGTTAAATAAAAATATTTTGCAGTTACAAATAATATCTGTGCCTCATTTTTTTCAGTGTAAAAAAGCTTATTAATTATTTTAATAAAAAAAGTGAAAGCAACGTGCTCACTATTATGTTGATTGATAAATTTAATTGATTTATTGATTGAAAAATGATAGGATTTTCAAGCTGAAGTTTAAAAACGAATAAAAACAAAAATGAAAAAATATCTAACATCAATTAAAATTCTGATTGTGTAAATAAAAATCAATGATCTATTTATAGAAATTATCATAAACTTTATAACAGCAACACTTTAGCACTGCGTCTTTAAACTTGAAATAACTGCATTAAAAATATGTCGAAGATTTGGTGAAAAAAATGTATCTTCGTAATTTCCCTGCGTTAAATATTTCAATTCAAAGGATTAACTAATTAATTGCATTACAAAGGTAATTAATTAACTTATCTTTGACAAATTAGAGTATAATTTGCAAAAAATTGCCGAAGTGATCGTGAAATTTAATTCAATACCTTCCGAAAATGTTATTGCTACATAATGAAATAAAAAATATGAGACTTTCTTCGAAGAATCTTTTTAAGGGGAATCGATAGCGAAAAAGAGATGGGTTTACTGGCCACCGGAAAAAAAGGATTCAAAGTGAAGTGCAAACCCCCGAATCGATAAAATTTTTCGCTCTCAGGATGTAGATAAATGAAGTTCGGTTCTCTTAGATTGCTCTGAAAGCTCGAAAATGCTTGTTTTCTCGAACATTAAGACTAATTCTTTTATAAAAACGATCGGAAATTAGTTTGATGAATTTTCTATTATTGATTTATGAAAAAGTGATAAATTTTGTAATTTTGATAAAATAAATAAACATTATTTCCGTCAACTGTTTTTGTTTTAGGTTTCCTTGATAATTTTTTTACACGTACCGTAGACAAGGACTATTTGTACGAGTAATAGGAATAAATAACAAAAAAGAGATAAAAATTAATGTCTGTATATTACACTGATCGATTTGACTGCTCTAATTAGTACCTAATTTAATGATGTAATTATTTCAGTATACAATTTGCTCAATTAAAATAAATAAACTGAATTAAATCTGTGAATTATAAAATGGCGATAAGCAGATATGCGAGAGTAAACAAATTTTTACATCACGGTTTTCAGATTATTTATAACGAAATTTAAAAATGTACATATTGTTCGTTGAACAAATTATTAATCAAGTACTTCTTTAAAGAGGAGATTTATTACCAAATAACATTGTTTTTCTACTTGTTGAAGTAAACATTCGTGAATTTGAATCCGCTATAATAAAACCGGTGAAGGGCTTTATCATTATATGCCACATTAAAAGAAGTATAAAATTTTGTTGTATTTTTGTATAATAAATAAATAATAATGACATACAATAAAAATAAAATAAAACAAAATACATCTAAATAAAAAGAAGAAAGGCTAACAAAAAATTGTAGCCAAATCTGCGAATTATTGACCTGTCCAAGTTACTGCGATAAATATTTATTTAAAGCATATTTTATCACACTGACTTACATAAAGAACAGATCGGAAAATCGGAGAAATATTTCCAAAATATCCCACAATAGTGTTCCTTATCAATAACAGAACTCTCGAATCTCCATCGCTACCTCCTGCATTTATCGCGATCATTGATCTCTATAAGTAGGATCAGAAACGACGAGGACCAAGCAATCGCATAAATTCTTCAAAATCGGATCAGAACCGAAATCGACCCCCAGCGTCCACGCCGGGCAAAAATATACCGTTTGAAAGGGACAGGGGGTGGGGAAGGCGGTGCTTGCAAAAACCGGAAGCCCCTCGGACCGCGCGGCGTTATTTATGGGCGCATGCATATTTAATGGGGCGGCGGATGTGCCGCGCCGCTCGCGCTCATATATACACCACGATATACAAAATTCTCAAAGGATGATCCTCGCGTGGAGCTCGCGAGAGAAGCGCGGGATTCTGTGTCCCTTCCCCTTCCTCGCGCGAGCTTGTCTCGGGAGCTTTAAAGCTCGCCTCGTTTCTCTCCCTTTATCTCCCGTGTGGCCCTCTTTTTCTCACCCTCTTCGTCTCTCTTGCTCTTTCTCTCTCATTCTCTCTCATACTCATTCACTTTCTCACTCTCATTCTCTCTCTCACACTCATTCTCTCTCTCTCACTCATTCTCTCTCTCACTCTCATTCTCTCTCTCTCTCACTTTCATTCTTTCTCTCTCACTCTCATTCTGTCTCTTTCACTTTCATTTACTCTCTCCCTCTCAGACTCTTCATTTCTCTTTCTCTCTTACGCTCTCAGTCTCTCTCCCTCTCTTTCGGAACTCTACTTCTCTTTCTATTTCACTGTCTCTCTGTCTCTCTCTCATTCTTTCTCTCTATCTCCGTCTTGCTCTTCGCCGGCACAAGCATCTATTTCAGATGTTTTATCTCCACGGCCGGATCGCTTTAGCAGTTTCGCCTTGAGAAATTGGACGGGCTCGCGTCTTCCTGTTGCCGGGGCAATTGCGCCTGTAGCTCGGGCTCTTCCAACCGGGGGGATACCCTGTCCATCGCCAACGTACACCGGGATTCAGCTGAAACATTGTGTAGCGTCGAAATTTTTATCTTCGGTATTTTCCCGGGCGAGCAACGCCTCAAAGCCGTTAAACTGCCTTCGGGATTAAAGAAATCGCTCGCGAAGAGAATGATGCTACTTTTTAACAGCTTCCACATTTATGTATTTTAATGTCTTCATTTTTCTGTTATTATTCAGTATACATTGATTTTAGTAGACCTTGAATAAGATTTAACTTATTACTGTACTTTTGGAAAATAAATCTGCAATTTTTTTTATTTCTTTGCTAAAAGCTCTGCCAGAACTATAGAAATCAATAGAATGTATTTTGGCTTAAAAGGATGAAGTCGCAATATTTTTTTAAGGAACAGAGAAACAAATGTGTTTTGCGAGGAAAATAAAGCATTGGGCTATATCCTGTCGTGTAATATTTGGGTCTTAATCTTGCGAAAGGGGGTCAAAACTGCAACCCATTATTACAAAATATTTAGCTCTAATCTTGGCGGAAATATTTAAGTATCTAATTCTGTCCTGATCTTTTTAGGAAGCTCTTTTTTTGTATAGAAAGTTCTATATTCGTTCTGTATATTACGACGACGATGATGATGTTGATAATGATACTGTTGATAATGCTGATATATAATAACGGTGGCAAAAAATATTAGCATCTTTATAATTATCGTAAATCTTTTAAAGATAGGAACGAGGATAAATTAAATTATTTCAAATCAACTTCTGTTCTAAAATCAAATATACAAAATTATTTTCTACTTTATTTTCTTGAATAAATATCTCTTATTTCCACGATATAAATTCACCTCGAACATTTCAGGATATTTACTAATTTCACTCTTTTTCATATGTTCCCGGCTATATTTTCTCCTCTAATATTTTTTTAAATTGGCGATTTTCCTTTACTTACTGTTCAACGAGAGGCTTTGAGTTACTGAGCATCTTCATCGTGCATAAATGAGGTGAGATCGTTTATGACCGGATTATTTACTTAAAATTCATATCGAGGCAGCACTCGCCGATTCAAATGGCAGCTTTCGTAATGCAGGTCATGAATTTATAATCTATAAATATTCGAGGCTGTTACTTTTGTTTCGTTTCGTTCAAGCGACGATATTGGATTTCGCTTATAAGAGTTATAATGATAATAAATTGAAAGCCGTTTTAAATTTTAAAATTAAACGTTATAAATCGTCTTACTCTCGCCATCAGCGAGATTTTTTATTGCCTTGCTCTTTCGTTGTGCATCCGTCATATCTTCATTACAAATTGCTTTTTAAAAATTAATTAATAATTTTTGAGATTTTGTTTATTATTATTACTTGCCATTTTTTCTAAAGAAATTTATTAAACAATAACTCGAGAAGTTGTACCTCATAATCCATTTCTTTTACGTCTGTTATTTATTTTACAGCAGGACAAATTAGCCGCACTTTTCAGCAGCTTTTTAAGGTCGAAAGCTGCACAAATACCTCTAACAATGGAATTAAAAAAAAAAGAAGTAATTTACAGGAAAATTTTACGTGCGAGAAAGAGAAGCGCATTATGAAATGTCTTGGGAGCTTTAAAGCTCATCCAGCTTTTTTCGGTCATTTCATCTCGGAGGGCGGACTTTTAACAGCCCAGTTGAAAAATTAGAAATGTTTGCGATTCGCGTGTGCATATCCTTGTCCGCGTGCACGGCAAAATTAGCACATCTTCCCTGCTGCAGAAGCTTTTACATTTTTAATTTAAAATTTTTTTTACCATTTCACTGTCCAAATGTGTTTGTATTACTTTGAGCGATAAGTCAGGGGTAAAATACGTAATTAAAAATAAGACTATATTTGCACTCCTTTTACGGTGTAACGTTGCACGCATACGAGTACTATTTTCATTACGATTTTCAGCGCTTCTCGCGCCAGCTTCCGTCAGTAAATTTTTAACGCACGAAAATGTGAGTAGACGTCAAAGGGGAATATTAAAATTCGCATTTCGCCATTCTATTAAAAAAAATTTCAAACGCTAGGCTAGGCGAAATTTAATAAGATGCCGCACATAAAAGGAGGTCTATTAAAATTTTAATATGGAATTCAATTTAATGTTAGAAAATAATATTAAGTCGAATTTTCTTATATGAAACTAGGCAAGAACCCGACACTCGGTGCGGTCATTATACCTCATCCTTTTCATTCAATAATGCAGTTTAATCTGCACCATTATGAGGAACGATTCGAGAGTTGGAATACCATTTAATTCTACTTAGTGATGGAAACTTTTATCATAGAAAAGTTATATTATTAACAAAAGTGTATGAGTGTAACAGACGAAGTAAATGCATAGAATCTTTGGGGTATAAGAGGGCTTGCGAAAGATATAAGTTTCTCTGGAATCAATACTTTGTTTTTCGTGGGTGCGCGCCGTGAACTCGATGGTAAAATTTCAAATGGGATTTTAGATTGAATGTACACCGAGGCGAAGTTCTTATTTCATCGCGAGAATCCGCGTGTTAACGAGAACTTTAAATGAACTAACTTTCGTATTTTCCCTTCCGTTTGTTGTTCCCTTGTATCTTTGTGTTCAAAAACGGATTTCTTCCCTTCTGCGCCTAACGAGATGTAAATGATCAAAATAAATGATCAGAATTCATTCGCCTTTTCGTTTGTGCAATTAAACATTGGATTGCAGGTGAAAATTTTTTTACATTTTTAACATTATTGGCAGTATAAAACTTTCTTCTCCTTCGTCTTCATCTTGTTTAAATTAATTTTTATTTTATTCTTATTTTTATTAATTACTAATGATAAATTATTATGATCGTTGCAACTGTTCTATTGTTATTATTGGTTGTTAAAAGGCAGTGTTCCGACCAGACAATCTAACATACACGGACTAAAAACGTTAACCCTTTTTCTGGTCGAACGCTGACCTACTCTGGGACGGTTTTTGCATTACTTCATTAAGTCTTCATTATTCAATTTCTTTACTTCAAAGTATCAGCGTTTCGCACGCCTCTTGGTTTTCTCAGTTTCCAGGACTTGCCTAAAAGTATCTTAGCTTCTAGAACGGACGTCGCGATCTTAACATTCTGTCTCCTTGGGGCTTGAACCTACGGCAATGGTTGCAAAAGAAAATCTTGTTTTTCATAAATGCAACACCTTACGCGTGTCTTAATTCTTGACACCTGTAAAATTTCGTATAAATATCTGTGATCCCATGTAAAAAAAAAATATTTTTTCTGAAACTAATTTTTCTATACTTTGAGTTTATGTCAGATCGTACTACTTTTAAATTCTATTCTGAATTGATTATAACTAACTTGTCTGAATGAATTCTTGTAATAGACAACTGTAGTATAACAAAAGTAGATCATGTAGGACGTAGAATAAGTGAAAAGTGGAACATGGTTATCTGATTTATCAGTCGAACTTGAATATGTCACTTCATCAAACTTATACCCACGTTTCCTTTTAAAGATTGGCGTATCTGTAATAAGAATGGCGTTCTATTCAATTAATTACAATTAATTGTCTAATCTTGAAACATTATGTAGCACAAAAAAGTTATTGTTTTCCAACAACAGCCAACATCAAGTATATCCACAGTGACAGTCGAACTTTTTCGTAAAATCTAATTTGTGGTGGTATTTGACATCTCTTACTTGTTCTTAGTTTCAAGCTTTTCACGAATAAACTGCGACAAAAATAATAAATGTTATTAATACTTCGTCGAATCTTCACGAGTTCCACTTTGATCACATATTTTTAAACCAGTTGTTATTAACATCACGTTGAGATATTCTGGTACTGCGTGGGCAATTGAAATTTTTAAAATTGGAAAAAAGTGAGCGCGCACCCGACAAAGCTTTGTAAAAAAAGAGAGATTGAAAAGCAATTTTCGCGCGTAAATGCCTTCGTTAACGCATTGAATAATTATCCATCCCTTAATGAAGACACTCAAAGATAAAAGCTACAAAGTAAAATTGCCTCGTGTATATTACAAGGCTTAATTTCACTGAGAGTGCCAACTTCCGTGAAAAATCAATACATCCACCAAGCAATCGCAAATTATCCTCTCAAAGTTATCTACCACCATCTAAATGCAAAGCTCCCTCCCGAAGACATAACACGTACACACTGATGTCAAATTACACAATCTTCACTGATGCAAGCCTCGCGTCAAAGTCAAATTAATTAATGTGCAGCGTGCACCCCTCCATCTCGGTAATCCGCGATTCACCGTCCTACATCCCCATATCTCTCATCGCTAATAAAAAGAAATTTTTTGCCCGAACTATATAAACCCACTTCCTCGTTCCCCGAACGACGGGTGGCTTTAACGCACGTCAACTGAGACGCGCGGGCACCCATTCGAATAAGTCAGGATATCCGGCGTGATGAAAAAAAAAGGAAAGAAAATTAATCCCAACGAATCGGACAAATGGGACCAGGGTGTGTCCTGGTCTGGAATCGTGCGACCGAAGGGGGGTCCAGCCTCGATCGATCGCAGCTGACAATTACACCGTTCGGATGCGAGGGGCGGGTGGAAGGGTCCCGGCGTCCGTGATCACGTGTTGCTCCGAAAAAGCTCCGCGCGAACATCACCTGTTCCGCTCGGCGAGGTCGGACCAAGGTATCGAAAAGTTTATTGATCGAATCGCCGGGCACTATACCGGACGCTGGAGCCGATCCCGAATTGCGCTTTATCAGCTTATAGTAATGCGCGTTAAAGCCCTCCAACGGCTGCATGCTCTTGTATTTACTTGAAAGGGCTTGCGTGGAGGTAATTCGTCGCTCAATGTTTTGGGATTTATTTGCGAGTATAATTATTTTTTTTAAGGTGTAATTTTTTTTTTTTTACTTTTATGATAAACTTTTATGACTACATCGCTGTTTATTTATCTTATTTAATAATTTTTAGGAATAAATTCTTTATTTTACTCAGTAGGAGAATGTCGCATTTACTTTGGGCTAATTTTCTTATAAAAATTACGTTGACGCTCCCCGTAAAAATTATTGCTAGCACTGCATTAATAAAACTGGCTCTAAAAATCGTAAAAACTTGAAGAAATTGTTTTAAAAAACGCGGAATTAAAAAAGCGGAAAGCTCGCAAAAATCTTACTTTAAAAGAAGATACATAAATTGACGAATAAAATCTCTAATTTGTGTTTAAAACTTTAATGAGATTGGGATAGTGAAAGCTTTTCAAAGTGAGCACTTGCCCCGGTTTTTTCAAAGGGAAACATTTTAATTTAGTTTAATTAAATTTTATCAAAGTAAATATCTTTGACCTTTTACTCACCCAATTTTTTCGAATTAAGTGTCGTTAGCAATTTATACTTTCTCAAATTATATCGCACACGACTTGTTATTCAACAGCTGTGAGATAATTTAAAAAAAAACAATCAAATGTTCAAACCCAATGTCATCATAATTGCAACAATTTCATTTCAGCCTTCGAAGCAGAAAAAAAGGGTTGACCTATTTTAAAAAACGTTCATCTTCTGATTCGCAGGGCATGGGTGACGCGCGACTGGTGCTGCTGATAGTGCTGCGGTTGAGCGTGTGGGTGGGTCGAGTGGGTCCACGAGCCGTCGGCGGCGAACTAACCGGCAGCTCGTTAGCCTCAAGTCACGAGCGGATGGAGAAGGTGCGCCAGGTGTTGAGCGAAGTGCCGTTGATCGACGGCCACAATGACCTGCCCTGGAACATCCGCAACTTCGTCCACAACCAGCTGGCCGAGTTCGACTTCGACACGGACCTCAGGCAGGTCGTGCCCTGGAGCAAAAGCGCATGGAGTCAAACCGATCTACCCAGACTCAAGCAGGGCATGGTTGGTGGGCAGGTTCGTTGTCTTCTAACAATTGCATTAACTAGTTTATTCTAGACTGATCAGACATCTTTAAACAAATAAATCTTAGCTGGTCTTCTTAAAAATACACGGAGGAAAATTATTATAGTAAAATTTACTGAAGTCTGTAAGGGAAATAATATGGTAGATTCCATTACTTAATTTTATTAAATAATTAATTAGGCCATTTGCTGCTCTCTTTGCAGTCATAAATAAACTTTGCTTAAAAAGTTAAGTAAGTTATGTAAAATTTACTCAAGCTGTAAATAAATTATACTAACTTTTTAAGCAATATTTATTTACTTGATTAAGCAAAGCAGATGCAGGTTAAAACGTCAAATAAATTTTGCTTAAATATTTAAGCAAACTTTACTTATAAAAATCAGTAGTTTTTACTGCAAGCTTTTAAGTAAATTTTACTAATAGTTTTTCTCTATGTAATGTTAATATTATTTTGCCTTGTGCTTAATATTTTAACGTGGGATACTCAGACATGCTTGAACATCTAAGTCTTGATTGTACAGTTACTTTCAAGAATTTACTTTAATTTTCATCTGAATGTTACTGCTTTCATTATCTAATGGAATAACGTTTCAACAATTTTCTGATTAGAACAGAGAACAATTTGTTTAAATCTATGTTTTGTGAAAAACCAATGTAAAATATGCACATGAGAATGAATAAATGAATCAATATAGGATGACGAACAAAAGTTCAAATGATGATCAAAGTTCACGGTGAAAATAAAAATGAATATTTTATAAAATATTCTTGTATAGACAATTAATTTTCCTACGATTTTCCTAAGAAGAATAATTTATTCTTCCTACGTGATGAAGTTTATAGGAAGAATAGTGTATTTCGGAATATTAACGCCTTATTAACAAATGAAAAATGTACCCAATGAAAACTAGAAGACAAGAAAATAAAATTTTATGATAATGAAAGAAGTAGTTAATGGAAAGAAAGGCATAAAATCTTGACCAAACATTTTCATTTTCAATGAAAGAGGAATACTAAGTTGAAGAAATCCACAACGAATTAGCTGCACTTTTGTTCTGGAGTTGAACTAATTCCCTACTTTCTTTCACCTTAAACTTTAAATAGTTTTAAATCGTAATTATTTAATGTAGAACACATGCTAAATACCGGCAACTTAAGTATTACATTCAAAACGCTTGCCTGCTGTCGTACTATTCTACTAATGTTATTGCACTGTTTCTCCTCTGCAATTTCTTTTCTAAATGAAGACCGAACTTAACCTTTTCGCTATGATCTTAAAACTTTACTTATTATTTTCTCAAGATTTTTCAAAAGATTCTTTGCTAAATCGACTAGTCGTTTTCCATGTTCTTATAATTCTCTATAATAAACTCTCTAAATATTAAACTTTTCATAAAAAAATAAAACTATTCTGTTAACTTAATTAATACTTATCAAGAGAATAAATTTTAACAGCCTTCAATTTATTTCAAATTTAAGAATTTTATTGTTAAACAATTCTTCATATTTCCACAATAGGTAAAAATCTCATCTAACCAAGTCAACAAATCTGTTTTGCTTTTAAAAAATTTCTAATCACCAGATTAATTTTTAAGCTACCTATTAGAACCTTCCCTCTTATAATAATCTAAGTCTAAAACACTATATTTAAAAGCAACTTTAGAAACGTGAAGCTTCCAAAACAGATTTTAAAAACGTTCCATCTAAAAAGCTCGTCATGCATTTAAACGGATTTTCAACAGCGCAGCAGGGTTACAATCCGTAACAGCTAAAAACTGTGGCGTCACTCGAGAAATTATAGAGCACATCTAAAACAGTGAACTCCGCAGCTTAATTCCGTGGCCGCGAGCTCCTTACCGTCAGGCGACTGGACGCGCGGCCCCGTGAAAAATTGGCCCACTCGCTCGTCCGCCACGCGAAGCGAAACCAATCCTCGAGTGTGATACACGAGCGCCTAAATGTGCTAAGAACGTGCCAGAAAGGGGCAAAAAGTGAAAACGAAAGGAGACCGCAGGGACGCGCATGTGTCATTGTCACGGACCCGCGGACCTCTTTATTGTTATAAAGGATACTTTATGTATCACTTTATTTTGCCGCGGTGATTAATGACCGATCGTTACGACTTTTTCCTCCGCAACTGCGATTCCCGATGATTTTTAGCCACTCGGTGCTCTTAAATCTATCTTTGTTTTAATTTCGTATCTGAAATTCGTTGTTTTTGCGTTTTTTTTCTTTCGCTGTATATGGAACTGGATCGAAGGGAGAAGACAATTTGGATTTATTTGGTAAAAAGAGCATCAAGTGTCAATGTTTATCGCAAAACAAGTACTTTCTGTTTTTAAAGGAGTGCTACACTGAGAAAAATGTTTTCATTAAAATTAATAAATTAAAAAAAAAAACTTATTTCAAGCTTACATTTGATTAAAAAATATTTGCAGTTGAAATTGTTAAATTAAATGTAAAAATGATTACCTTTAATGTAAAAAACTATTGAAGTGAATGTAATATTTTTTTAATTTAATGTGATCTCATTAATTTTCAGCTAAATCCATGAAATAAGATTTAAAGCTTCATGACGTTTTTGATAGTGAAGTTGGTCAATGAGAGAAACCCTTCAAGTTGTTATTGACTCACTAGTAGCAGTTGCAAGTTTGGCATTAGGTACAATAATATAACTTAAGTAATTTCTAATCCAAAAGCAAAATCAATCTCGCTGTGCAAGAGCGAAAATGTCAATACTCCGAGAAGTCATTTGTAATTCGCATATAAACAAGAACACGTGAAGTAAATTCAAATACATAAAATCGCAAATTTGAATGGTAATTTTTTTAAAGCAGAATCTTAGTTAAAATAAAAAATTTATGAAAGACTCAAATAACATTAAACTTTCTCATAAGTATCCAAAGTGTTCTCTCCTTTGTCTTTTTATTAAAGCAATAACGATAAGATTGAAAAATTGGCGAAAAAAAAACGTAAAAGTAAGTTGGTCAATGCTTTTCGAAGTCAAGCATAAACACAACTTTTTATTGAAAGAATAACTTTTATTAATAATTATCGAATTTTTTCTTCTAACCGAGGCCAATATTTTACCTGATAGTAATACATCCTTCAAGACATCGAGTTTGAAATTTATTTATATCTTTTATATCTCCTCATAAACATAAGAGATCTTTAAGTTTTATAAAAACCCGCGACCCAAAATCGAGATACTTTCGTTCTAAGTAATGAAAAGAAAAAAGAAGAAGCACCTTAAAATCTGACAGATGCCAGCACTACAAAGACACTAAATCTCCGCGAAACTGTACTGAACGCAAAGCTTGTTAAACATTTTAATTTCCTCCGAGTTTCCGCGAAGATTTGGCGACTAATTAACAATTGCGTTTGAAATTGGGTCCCCGGGGCTCTTCCCCCCTGACACCCGCAGGGCAGTCGCGGCGCACGTACAAGAAAAAGAATTCACCCGAGCGATTTATCGCGATGATGGAGAGAGTTTATTGCTGTTTGAGTAGACTCTTTTCTCCTCTCCACCCGCGCGTCTCTGTATGAAAACGTCAGTTATTTTCTTGTCTTTGTGCCAACTGGCGAATTGTAATCTGTTCTCCCGCGGGTTCGACTTTGGCAAAAAGTGTGCGGTTATAATTTTTTCTCGGATTGCTCTACATGCTGAGGAGCGAACAACGAAGATACTGAAACAGATGAGAGAAAGAGAGAGAGCAACAATAAGATAAAAAAATAGATGTAAAGGGTAAGAGATAACAATAGCAAGGAGATTGTGAGAAAAAGATGAAAATAAAACATGGAGAGTGAGAGAGAGAAAAACAAAAAGGAGTGCGTGAGAAAAAGATAGTGACTGGCAAAGAAAAATAGAAAGAGATAGAGCAGTATATATCACTACACAAAAATATATAAGACGAATGGGGAGTGAGGAAAAGGGGCAAAATAGACTATGAGAACTAGAGAGAAAAATAGGGCGTATAAAGAGCAAGAGAGAGACAAAAAAATGATAAATCCGAGAGATGATTCGCTTTTAGATTGAATCCGGCTCTCGGGTTCGAATCTACGCGCGTGCATACATGCCCTGTAAGATTTGAAATAAAAGTTATTCGGCGAGACCGGGGAAACGGTTTATTGGATTTTGCATTACGCGAGAACGAAACGTGACTCCGCAATGGGATTTAAATTAACAAGAGAGTTTTATCAGTTCTGCGTACATACTCTCTTTAAATTGTAATATAGCCCTTTATGGCCACACCTTTACTCTAATTTATTAGATGAATCTGGGATATCAACTGACTATTTGAGTAATAGTATAATTTGGATTAATATCTCAGCTGATTAGAATCAGAAGTGGCATAATTTTCCTACTGCCCTGGATTTTTATTTCAAAAAAGCATTTGATTTCATATTATTATTATTATTATTATTGTCCACAAGTGACTTAAAATGATCAAATGAAAAAAGAAAGGAAGATTAAAACGAGATTTTATTGATTACTTAAAGAAATTAAATAATATTCCAGTAATATAAGCCAAATGACAGCTCCCTAAGAATAGAATACACTTTTAAATAAAGAAACAATCTCGGATGGATGCAGTATCATACTTCCTACGAAATTTTGATTCAGTATTCATACTAATGGAATGATTGAAGTCTTAAAATAAAAATTCATAGATTCAGGAAACGTAAATCGCTGGAAGCTCGGCAGTGAAATCAAAGTGCGCGTCTTCGATCGTAACGCCCCGGCCGAAAAACTTTTATTGGCCCGAGGTGCTTTTTTTGACGCGATTTATATACGCCTTTTTTTTCTAGCGCGCACTAAAAATCTGCGTCGCGGCTATAAATCACCCGCGCCGTTCGGAGTGCATTAAAAGTTACGATACCCCGGCCATCGATTAAACCTAGCACAAGGAGGAAAGAGAGAAAAAACTAATAGCCCCGATGCAATAAAATTTCGATTCCCCGAATCTGTGCGCGACCTGTTTTTACAAAAAAAAACGCAAATGAAAATAAATAAAATAATGAAATCACTGAGGCCCTTCTTTTTCTTTGTTGACTTTTGCTATGGTTGTGGGGTAGAAACGATCAGCTCCGAACGTTAGGATACTGAGGCAATTTTAAATACTTTTTTTTATACACACAATTGTTATTGTATACGTTATGATGGATTTTTTATTTTAAAGTGTGAAAATATCCAAATCTAACATTGAAAAAAAATTGAACGTTGATAATTGTTAATCTCTGACCCCAATAAAAGCGATTGAAGATTTATCACATTTGTGTACTAGGAACATAAGGTTCTCAAGCAGAAATTTAAAAAAAATTAATATCTAACGTTCTTGAAAATCCTCCTGAATTTTTCCGTTGATATTTTTAACAGACATTAAAAAAATTATTCTATCCGTGTAGAATACATGAAAATTCACATCGAAATTCATGTAAAAAACCACGTGGCATTTTGCAACGCTGGACTGTATTATGGTTTCCACATATATTTCTTTGTGCAAATTCAGAAAGTCGATTTTTCAACATGTTAGTTTATTTTAAAAAATGGAGAATGACAGCATAATATTTTCTAAAAAACACTGATAAAAACTGCAAAATTCTCCATCACCAAAATTTTCCAAAAAATTCGAGTTCAAGTTTTGACAATGAAACTTGGTTCGCGTAAAGGATTTATTTAACCGTAAAAATAGCAGAATTTGCTTTCCAAATCGAAAAAAGATGGGTGAATGGAGAGAGTGAGGTTAATATGTGCATTTTTTGTTTTCAGTTTTGGGCAGCGTACGTGCCCTGCGAGTCACAGCATCTCAACGCTGTGCAGATGACTCTGGAGCAGGTGGATCTTATCAAGAGGCTCATTGAGAAGTACTCGCAGCACATGCAGTTCGCCACGTCTTCCAAAGGTACACGTGATCCTTTTGCACGATATGTTTTTTATGTAAAATACCGTAGAAGCTCCGCCCGGGGTAATTTGAGATTTTTCCGAATCCTATTGCTCTGTCTCTATTTTTTTATATTTTTTGTGTGTAAGTTACTGTCTCGTCTAGAGAAAACTACCCCCGTTCCAATATTTTATACGGATTACAGGTGCACTGAAAAAAAAATTGTTAATTTTAATGAAATGATTTACTTCAATAGTACATATTAAATATTTTATTGAGTGAAAAAATTATTTTTTTGAAGCTACTAAATTTATTTAGAAACAAATAAATTCATTTGGTTTTAATGAAATTATTACTTGATTCAAAGAAATATTTAATAAGTACTATTGAAGTAAATCATTTCCTTAAAATTAACTTTTTTTTTCAGTGTGGTTAAGGTACAACTGTCGATACATAGGTAGTCAAATGAAAAAATTTTCTCAATATAGCAGAATAAATTAATGTTATCATCAGCGCGCGAAATTTCAAATGTGTAATCTATATATATAGTATATGTATTTAAAATATTTTCATAAAAAAATCAACTACTTTTTAATAAAAATTCAATAAGAATGAATGTATAATATTTATATAGTGTCGTCTCGACCGAAATATTACTGAATGTTTATTATTCTGAAATACGAAATTTCTAACCTACTTTGAGGCGTTGCCACATCTACTCTTGAGAAAAAATTTGTTTGGATAAAGCTTAAGCGGTCGCATGTACCCAATTACAATGTTCTAAATTGCAAAATATTGCTTACATATTCAGTTATTAGTCTATTAAATTTTATTATAGTCATTACAGAATTCGCAAAAGAACTTGGTTTCCTAAAAGGCTACGTGATAACCGCGTCAAAACTGAACTACTAATTACTTTTTTCTAGTATACCGTAAACCCACAAAAATTTAATTGAGCCTTCTGGGGTTTAATATCGACCAATACTTTTAAAATTCGCGTAATCAAATGTCGTGAAAATTTTAATAAATACCCATTAATCTCTGAACTACCACAGGCAACAAAAACCAGTGAAGTTTCTTTTGTTTAAATTTATATAAACGGTAAAAAACAAACTGCAACTTTGGTAAATCTATAATTCGCAAGATTGCCGTTGAATAATAATATAATACTTGATCCTCGAGTTATATTTCTGTTTTCTAATATAAAATAATTCTGTGCCTTAATGAAAAATTTCATTCTAAAATAAGAAATCTGAAAATACTCGTAATGCTACTGCATATTCTACACGAACTACCGGGAGCAAATCTCTATAAATTGAAAAATTAAATTAAATCCGCAAACATGTCCATTTCGTAAAGGAATATCTTTGGATCCCTATAATATCCTCATAATCAATAAATAGTCTTACTTATATAATTTTGACTTTAAAAAATTATTAAAATAGTCAATTTGTTGGACAGCTTTGGGACATTTGAAAAATTACATAAAAAATTTGTTTTCTAATTTTCGATAAAGTAAGCGCGTTTAGCCAAGAGATCGATCTACCATGCGATGAGATTCGTTTACCTAGGCTCTGGAGGTAATGAGTCGAAGTGAGGGAAAAACTTGATTTTCCGAGCTCGACGTAATCCTGCGACATAATTGCAGCGCTTAGCAGTTCATTATTAGACGCTCCGAAAAGGTCTGCGGACAGTTCCAGAGGAGGCTAATAAAACGCCAGTTTCTTTGCTAACCGAGGAGATGGACTTTCTGTCGGCGTTTTTGCCTACGGCCATCGTCGGTAAACCGACGGAAATCGTCTACCAGCCAGGAGGATAATAAAATCAGGAAATTTTTTAAATGCTATTTTAGACAAATTCTTGGGTTTACTTTTCATATTTTGCCTCATTTTATGCGAACTGCGTGTTGGTACTCCCGAATATTTTTAATTAGTAAAAAGCTATCGATTTGTTACAAACAAAAACACTGCTAAATCTAAGTATAGTTATGTCTATAATAAAATACGTATAGTATAATTTATTATTTAAACTATAGTACACATTGTCATAAAAAATTATTCGTGCAATTCTGGATTAATCTAAAATATTATTTCTTTTTATTACTGAATACATGTTAATCTCTCTATAATCCATAATCGGATTGAAAGCCAGATAAATGCAGAACTGCGGGATAAAGATTATTCAAAAGGGTTGAAAACAAAAGTAAACGAATCCCGGGCGATTAAAAAAGTTTTATCTGTCCGTATTTACATTTAGCTTAAGCAAAAAATGTGAAATTGCGAACACTTTTAATTTAGAAAATATTCATGAAATCACTGTGCTAAAAAACCCCTTCATTTAAGGGTCTAACATGGTGCTTCATAATTTATAATTCCTTATTCTTTTACATTAATATGATATATAATATCGAGTAATGTAATATAAAATAAAATACAACATTTTTATTGCACTGAACGATTATAGAAAATAGTTGTAAATAATTTTAAAATAATTTGTTTTGAAAAATCGATTGACCCACAAAAGTGCAATATTTTTTAAAACATTATAAACTACCACTCTAAGAGTTAGCGCTGTATTAAACGAAGAAGATACCGTCGATCGTAATCCTGCAATATAATCGAGTCATTCAATTTTTTATAAAAAGACGCTTTGGAAGTGTCTCCCCGGAACAATAAAATTCTATGTCTTTATGACGCCATCTACTTGGAGCTATTTTTTGCCCAACACTGTAAAATCGAGTGACAGAAAAAAAGGTGGAAACGGCTGGAAAAATCCTCGGTCTCATAATGTTTAGCTGCATAATGCCCACGTGTTGCGAGTATTTCCATTTTAGCTGGGACTTCTTTTTTGCTGTTTGGGGAACACTAAAAGAGAAACAGTAAACTGTTCGCTTTTAAAAGAAAAGGTCGCAACATCTGCGCGAATTCTGGAGTTTTATTTCTTTTCTTTTATATTTTCTCATTTTCTTATATATATATACACAGCGGTACATTCTATATAAGTTTGGTGCATAAAACTTAGGAAAAAGTATGTCAATAAATAAATGAATATTAATTTCTGAGCGTTATAAAAAATATGTTTCAAGGAGATCTTAAATTTACGTTCGCTGACTTCAACAAGTATAAAAAAATTTAAATCTATTCATAGCGAAAATATAAATAATAACTGATTATTTCATAAATAAATCTATGATCATTTTACGATATTGAATATTCGTATCATTTTATTAAACGTCAGTTGATCATTCTCGAGTTGCAATTGCCTGAGCAATAACTGGGTTTAACTTTTTGTTATTATTATTTATGCGATAGCTACCAGCGAATTAAATTTCATCAAATACAGTACTAGTAATAAATTTAATATAAATGTAAACGTAAACAGAAAAAGTGAATTACGTAAGGATTATGTGAAAAACTCTTATGGAAATTTTTTCACGACACTTGTACAATTGGCAAATCTTTGTAAATTTTACGAAAAGTTCGACAATTTTTACGGAACTAGGTAACAGCTACGTATAATTTTTACAGGAAAATTCTCGTAAATTTTACAAAAAAAAAGTTTCATCGAGTATCTCATAAAAATTAATGATAAAAATGGCTAATCAGTCACATTTTTTCTCGCAAGTCTTCACTAATTTTTATAGAAAAATTCTGTCAGTGCATTTTTCTTCCTCCACCAAATTAAATGATTTTGCGTCTACAAACCAATAATCACACCATCTCAGCTCACTGAGAAAAACTTCTTCATTACAATTAATAAACTTAAAAGAAACTTATGCCAAATGTGTACATTAACAAAATTCTACAGTTAAAATTGTCAAATTTAATGTAAAAAATATAAGGAACTCTGTGTATACCGTGCCTAACGATAAACTTTAATCTAAAAAATTGTTACAAAAAATCACATCGTCTCAGCTCGATCACTTTCCCGTCGATTTTTCACTCCTGCACGCGGCGCCGTCGAATTTTTCGCGAGCCACGCAAATACTTGCCAAGTCCAAATGGTTAACAAGGGGTTAGGGCGTGCGCAAAATTACATAGTCGCGCCGGGAAGCGAGAGGAATGGTATCCCCGGCAGTCGGCTCGCGGTGAAACGGTTTGAGGCGCGGCAACATTACCGGCATTCGGTCTTTTACGCCCGGACACGAAAAGCGCGGCGCGGCTGCGAGCTCCTTTGTCGTGCGCCCGCGCATACCGGCCGACCGACGCCACGCGCGCGAATGCACCCCGCTACTCCCGCGAATTTCTGCCTAATCCCCGCCCTCTCCGCGCCTCCTCTGACGCTGCGCGAATATTTACCCGTTAAATAGCTCGCCGGAGATATTGGAGTTGCGCGGATAATCCGAGAAAATTGTTCATTCTATAAGGTACTGCGCTTAAGGCCTTGCCTCGTGCAACGGAGCTTTCTCGAGAGCTTTGCGTCGCTAAATTGACTTGAAGCGAAAAATTTCTCGTAAAAATTGCGGTGAAGCTTGCAATGAAAATTTCCTTTAAAACGGCCAATTTTCGCGGGGAACGAGGAGCTCCGCGTATATTTTAATTTATTTTTTTAAATAATGTCTTGCAGTAATTAGGAAACTTTAACGAATTATTAATTCGATTCTCTGCGCAGACGGTAAATTGCAGAATTATTTAGGTAAATAGTTTAGAATTAGATATTTGAAAGTTTTACGATTTTCTAATGGACTGAATACCCTGAACAATTTTAATCCTATAGTCTACTAATGAATCCGGAATCAACTTTATTATAGTCAAAAAGAAGAAAAGACTTTTGGGATTTTTCTATAAAAGCAGGTTTCTTAAGTTTGCCGTTTTTTTCGCTGCAATCTTATGAAATTTGCTATTTCTTTTTATAGATAATTAGATTATTTATGAAGTGTAGGGAATAGATAATTTACGAAGAGAAAGGACCTCTGATAAGTAGAATTGATATGTACACAAACATACAAAAATAGTGACATCATATTTTTTGGTGTGAATGTTTTGGAATGTGCTTTTTTCAGGGAAAGGTCGTTAAACGAGTTTTTCTTCCGGAAGCATTCATGAAATGTGCTTTTTATTGCAATCCTATGAAATGTGCTATAGACTATGCGGAAAACCTGAAATGTGCTAGTTTCGGCTGATAAATTGAAATGTGCTTTTATTCGTTGAGGGTGATGATTTTTAGTAGATGCAATGGTTAAGAATTTGAAGAAAATATCATTCATTTTTCAACAAAATTAAAAAAGATTTTATACAATTTTTTAAAAGAATTAAAAAAGTTTATGGGACTAATTATGGCACTTATCTTTAAAAAATTGCAAATCTTCGACAACTATTGAAAGAAGAATAAAAAAATTGAAGTTAGTTAAAAATGACAATAATTTTCCCTTGAAAATATCCAGTGCTTAAGATAACGTTTTTTTTTCACGTGTCTTATGCGTGAAACTTTAGCATACATTTTACGAGGAAAATATTCCCAACGTATCTACCGTGGAATTACTGGAATTCATCGAATTTCCATGCGGTAAATTTCATCAATAATCATAAATACGACAATAGTATCCAATACATAGCGTAAAGTAGCCCATGCAATGGATCTTCCCTTATTCTACAATACGACCACCAGTAACTTAAAAAAGCAATAAAAAATAAAGGTAATCGCACAAATCCCAAGTCCCGCCATCAAAATGACTAATAATGAAGCCTAATCGCGCGATCCTCGCCATATACATATACATACAACCCGACGTAAACGTCCTCGGAGTTTTTCCCCGGGCGTAATAAAATACCCGGTGGCCGAGTGCCTCGGCGTGCATCCGGCAAAGCGCTCGACGCCGAAAAAGTCTTGCGTAAAAAAAGCGCGAGAAGGGGGAGCTTTTATTGCGGGCTCCCGGCGCTCGCGCATCGGGGGCCACTTTAAAGAGTTAAGCCCGCCCGTGACCCCCGGGATTACGCGTCGACGCGCCGACCATATCGACTCGCAAATCTACGTCTTGACTCTTCATTAAGGTATACGCCATTTGACGTAGGCGCTTAGCTTCGTTATTCTCTCTTTTTTTTTCAATTTCGACACTTTTTTTCTTTTCTCTCGCAAAAATTTATTTTCGAACCCTGTCCGACGTAAATTTTCGAATTCGGCGCGTTCTCTACGTTTTTTTATGGTTAACGGTCTTCTTTCAACGCCGAGGGCTTTAGAGCCCTTTGTTTTGTTTCGTATACTTTTCGGACTGCTGCTGATTTTACTGGCTGGTGGGTTACGTTTTTTATTTTTTTGAGTGTTGTTTTCTTTCCGGAGTTTCTTGTCAACTACCACAGTATAATGTGGGTGGTTTCAAGACAAAAAGTTTTTATTGTTTGGGTAGAAATAAATATTTTGGGCGTGAAATAGTAATTTCTTTTATCGTTACACACAAAAAATGGTAAACATTTTTTTAAAAGCATTTTCATTAATTTTATTTGAGAGGAAATTAAATAAGCTTGTGGTTTTCAAGACCGAAAACCAATCAATCAGAAAATTTTTATTTGGAAACTAACACTAGTTGAGCAGAAGTAAAAAGTAAAACGTGGATTTCAAAAATTATTTTCTTGAAATACGCCAAAGTTTTACAATCTTTTGTTCAAGAAAATTATTTTCTGATGAGCACACTTCTTCATTCCAGGAGTTTCGCAATTTTGAAAAAATAAATGAAAATGAATTTTAAATATGAAAAAAAAAAAAATCTGAAATTATTGAAATACAACATTTATCAGCAATACATTAACAAAAAATTCAAAGGAACATAATCGTATTCTCTCTTCCGTAATTTAATATTGATCATCTGTAAATGTCATTTTAAATTACAAAGTTTGAATTCGTTTATATTTATGAGTTATATTTCAACGTGAGAAAATGATCTGATTTAAACTTTTTTTTTATCGCAAACTTTTTTGCGCTTAAAAAAGTGATAAAAGTTATCGCTTTATACCTCGCATAAAAAGTTCAAATCTGATAAATTTTTTATGGGGCTTATTTCACAAGCAAACGAATCCTCCGGAAATGTAGCCAAAGCTTCTCGTCTTATACCCTCTGCGCTGATGTGAGAATCGAGGCTTTTAATTTCTTTGAGTCTGAAATGTGTATTCTTCCTAACATTACATTTAACTTTTATTTACAATTCAGGAGTAGCTCGAGATAGTTCGAAAATTGATTTTATCATTTATTGTGCAAACAAGTGCATCATATTCAGGGGTAAACATTTAAGACTAAATTAAATGGAAAATAATTAGAAACAATGAATAATGAGGAATAAACGATATATTTAAATTACACGTAAATTCAATGCAGTGCAGTCATTCGTAATCAAGTGTGGAATTTATTGAAATTGTTACTATATTCGGAAATTATGGAAACGAGATGTTTTACAATTCAATGATTTAGTTAATTCCTGCAACTGTCGGTTGTAATAAACTATCATTAACAGTTGTCAGATGAAAAATGTGTTAAACATAATTTAAGCCATAATTTAATGATTTATTCGCATGAATATAAAGAGAATTTCTCGTAAATCCATGTACCTATTTTATATGATTTTTGTGTCAATAAACACATCGATATTTTAAATGTTTTTTAAAGTCGTAGTTTGAAATTCTCTCAGATTGCTTATAAATTACCAACATTTGTTTACCGTATGCGATAGACCCTGCTATTGTAAGTTAAAATAAAATAACGCCCTGAAAATTAATAAAAAAGAAAATTATAAATAAACCTACACTAATCACTCAATCATCCCAAAGCAAAAATAAAAAATGAAGCCATCATTAAAATCACATCCAGCCTAAAGCATACATTTACCCACCCCGGAAGCAGAACTTATCGCGCGTACCAAAGTCGTCGGAGCCGCTTAATCTCAATTTGAAAATGGAAAGATGAAAGCGAGTGACTTCGTTCATCCGTACGGGAGTCCCGGGTGGAGTCTCTGCGAAAGTGCCCCCCTCCCCCTGCTCTTAATATCAATCAGTGTAAAAGCCAAGGGGTAGGTGGGCCGCCCTGTGGCCGATGAGCGCCGATCCCCGTCGACGGTGTATTAACGCTTGGTCGTCTGCAGGCTTCTTCCTTTTATTTCTTCTTCTTTTTTCGTCCCCCGCAGAGATTCTGGAGGCGCACAACAAGGGCAGGATAGCCTCGCTGATTGGAGTGGAGGGTGGTCACAGCCTCGGCAGTAGCCTCGCCGTCCTGAGGACCCTCTACCAGCTTGGCGTTCGCTACCTTACCCTCACGCACAACTGCAACACTCCCTGGGCCAAGAGCTCCAACGTCGAGCAGGGCAACGAGCAAGGTGAGGACACTTTCCTTTATCACCTCCTTTGTTTACGTTTTTTCATATGGTGTGTGCATTTTTTATTAAAGAATTTTTAGGGACGGACCTAAAGGTGCGAGAATTATTAACGTATCATTTCTTATTTTTGAGACAAAAGGAAAGAAAAAATACTGTAGTTTTAATTTAATATTGAAACATTTTAGTTTAAAATTGCACTAAGTGCAAATCTCAAATTCGAATATATAATATATATAATTCGAATCAATATTTCTTTTACGGCGTATTAAAAGCTAATGTTAGTTGAAATAAATAAATAATAAATATGAAAACAGTTATTCTCAATAGTAGCATTTTAATCCCCAGCTCATGAAAAAATATAGGTAAAACAAATTTTGAAAAAATTTATCTATAATAATTATAAAAACTAGAAATGGATGTAATTTGTATTACATTAATAAAATTTTTAATTGCATTAGGTCGAATTGTAGGTTGGTCAAATTATGGTCAAATAATTAGGTAAAAAAATTATAAAACCTTCATACAGCCTAAAATGAGTAATTAAAGATCTCTGCCTTTCATACTGAAAAAGGATGTAGTTATAGTCAAAGCAAACTTCGTGGTAAAATTGAAAAAGTTAATGTCATCAATAACCGTACTTTAAGTGTTCTACAACGCAGAGATCAAATAAGCGGGACATAATAAGTAAAATCTTACGACGCACTAACTAGCGACTCGCTAACCTGCTCTACTTTAGCAAACACTTTTTATCCTTCGCGGCTTTAACAAAATTAAATGAAGCTATTTGCGAAAAAACTTTAAACTAATTTTTTTGTGAGAACCTTGAAAAATAAAGATACTCAATTATGACAAATCAATTATGATAATAGTTTTACATAGCGTAGGCTATGTATCAGTAAAATTTGTTATCATGTACGACATAATAATACCAGTTTGATTCATTCATTTTTATTTAAATGGAAAAAAATTTAATTGGTAATAAAATTATAATTTTACAAATTATTGCTTAAGAACGACGAACGCTAATCAGAATAAAAATAGCAAAAGATTCACGGAGTAGACCCCAGAGTATTTTTGCAAAGAAAGATTCGTTCTTATCGCGCATTGTAAGAAAATAAGTAGGGACGATGTACACGAGTAAATCCATCTTCACAAATAGGATGCTTTTGTACCTACATGGAGCGCGCGAGAAAACATTCGAAGCCTGTAAATAGAACCTTTTACTCCATAAAATATTGAGAGACTACTTATTCAACAATAGTTCACTTATTTACGTAGAGTTAACGATCTGAGCACTGTAATTTTTTTCATTTATTTGTACAAAAATAATACTTGTAATTTGTACTTGTATGTTTTAGCGTAATGATTGCAAAATTAAAGCACGTATATTATGCAAATTGTTACCAAAGTGAAGTCTATGTATATAGATATTCAGGATTTATAAAGATTTTATATTTTAATTTCAAACAGCACAAGCTGAAGTATACCGCAGAATTGTGTTTCTAAAATTTAGATAAAATTGAGGCTATACAAAATTTCACACTTGAAATATGACTTATTAAGAATAAAAAATGATGGATACAGGTGTACTTGAATGATCACGTAGAACCGATAATTTTGACTGAATTATTTTTGCCGATATTTCTGTACTGATAAAAGCACCCTACGAGACTTATTCATAGTTAATTTAGTGCATTATGTCGAACTGTATAATACTATATTAGTACGAATTAATTATAGGTAATCCCTGACGATGGTATTTATATCGATAAAATGCCGATAAAAATTAATTAAAGAAAAATTGCTCTTACGGCGTGACTGAATTTTCTATTAATCTCATTTATAATTGTTAAGAATTTCTCAAAAAAGGATTTTATTTATAAATTATTAAGTGTATATATTTAAATTTTTTAAATGAAGTCCGCCGGCTAATTCAAACAATTGTATTCCTTACATAATAATGCAAATCGGATGATTTTGTATGATAATATTACGCAATTCGATTATATTGGTTCTATTTCAGAACTAGCAATTGAAAAATTCAAATAAATTCTCAAAATCGATTAATTTAGCAGTAGCCTCTGCAACAAGATTTAAATACAAATTTACGAGAAAACGAGTGCCAGGATAACTGGAATGCAAAATTGAATTTCCTGAATTGTTCATAATAATTAAAATCGCGCGCTCGCCCGATTTATATTCCACGCTTTTAACAATTTTTTTTTGCAAAGAAATCTTGCATTCTTAAACGAATTCAAGCAGATCGCTTCATTCCGATGTAAATCACGCAGGTGCGCCTTCATTATTTCACATCGAAAGAATCGTTATTTTGATAAACGCACCTCTCCGCTACAGCCAGATGTGCAAAATCTCCAAAAGAAAAAAAAGAAAAGAAGAACAGCTGACACATATAATTTTTCATTAAAAAAAAAAAATGTTAACCGGATAACGAGCGGCGAATGTTAAGCGTTCCCTGAGCAATACTCGGAATAACTGTCTATATACAATTAAAAATAAACGTTTTCATTGCACCCGCGCCCCAAATACCTCGACGACCTCGCCTCTCTCTGTAAGGGAAAAATTTCCGTTTCTCATCTCTCGAACTACGAGAGCCTGGGAAACGAATGAGGGGAGGGTGAGGGCGATAATGTGGAAAAAGAAGTACGAGAAATAGGCGCGTTTTCTTTTTATCGAGCAACGCGCCGGGGTATTCCTTAGAGTCGCGAGAAAAATCGTGGCGCGGAAATGGAAAAAGGCGCATCGCGAGTAGACATTACGCGGGTGCGAAAAAAGCTCCGCGCGTCGCGCGTAAAATCGTAAAATTCATTTGTATATTTTTTTATTTACACATTTAGTGATACATGCAATTTTAGGATATTACGCGGAACAGTAAATAATAAATAATACTAACATATCCGTGAAGAATAAAATGCTATTACATATATCTATTTGTTTTCAAGAAAATATCTTACGAATTATATTCTGAAGCTTTGAGTTATGCTTGTGATGAAAAAACATTGAAAATGACAAAATCTATAGTTGATCGTAGATTTAGAAACAACGATTCGTTAAATTATTTATTGTAAAAAACTTACGAGGCTTTTTCCCTAAAAATTACTCAATTTTTTCCTATGATTCAAGATCTTTCACTGAGAACTTCAATGTAATTTTTACAAGAAAATATTGTTTCTCTTACTATACATGTTCTCAAACGCTAAAACAATAACAGTCAATTTTCGTATTGAAAAACGACCGAATCAAAGCAACTTCCCTTTCCAACTTTTACTTTATTTGCAAATCCAATATAGTTACTTGCCCGTGCGCCAGAAGTATGCAACAAACAGAAAAGTCGAGTATAGCCATCTCATCGCGCCAGCGCGTCCCTTCGAATTGCAAGAAGATCAAGATTTCCGCCGGTTCACAAAGAATTTAAACCCCGTTGCTCAAGTTTTCCGGCACGGAAAAGGGGAAGGAGCCCAACTCGCGTGCGCCTGCACCGGCCGGCATGAAATATTTTCAATTCCGCGAAAAATTCCAACTGGCGCTCGCCGTCCAATGCACAATAAATGCGCTGAAGGGGGTAAAGGGGGGGCGGGGGAAGGGGGAAGGGGTTGCCCGCACCCCGCGGCATTGTCCGTCTATTCTCAATCTCCTTGTACCTCTTTTTTTATTTTACCTTCGCGATATTGTCCAGCCGACCCGTATATGCTGCGGCACTTTATTTTCCTTGCTTGGCTTAATCGGCCTTCCGATACGGTTTCCGTCACCTTGTTTACCGGTGCATTGCGTATGCGACGAATTTTTTTTACTAAAATCTCTGCGAATGGTAAACATTTTTATTTATGTCTCCGATGTTAATTAATATTTGAA
Organism: Sycophila sp. Sp_5; assembly: GCA_018906775.1. Classification (NCBI taxonomy): domain Eukaryota; kingdom Metazoa; phylum Arthropoda; class Insecta; order Hymenoptera; family Eurytomidae; genus Sycophila; species Sycophila sp. Sp_5. The sequence goes on along the minus strand of JACCID010000002.1, from coordinate 6,668,588 downwards.
ATAAAAAAGCTCTTCCATTCTCATAGAAAAAGCTCCACAATTTTTACGGCAACAGTTCCATTTTTGAGAAAAAAGCTCTTTAAAAATTGCAGGAAAAGCTCTGGAAAATTTACAAGAAAAGTTCTGCAATTTTTATTTTAAAAAAGCTCTACTACACTATATTATGGAGCTTTCCTTGTTAAGAAATATGAAGCTCTGTAAATCTTCCTGGAAAAGTTCTGTAAAATTTACAAGAAAATTTCTGTAATTTTTATTTAAAAAAAAAGCTCCATCATTTTCACGGAAGGCTACTTAAACTATTCTATATCACATAACTTTTCTTGTTAAAACATACAAAGCTTAACCAATGTTGCAAAAGTCGGATATAATTTGCAGTCTGTTTTTACGGACAAAAGCGTTACAGCGTTAAAAAAAAAAGAAGAAGCGATAAAAATGTTATTCAAGCAGCGAAATCACTTTACGAGTTATTGTTTCTGCTATGCCAAAGGGGGAGGACTGACGACATTCGGGAAAGCGGTGATAAGGGAGATGAACCGGCTGGGCATGCTGATCGATTTGAGCCACACGGCGCGCAAGACGATGAGGGACGCCCTGAGGACGAGCAAGGCCCCCCTCATATTCTCCCATTCGTCAGCCTACGCCATCTGCAACTCGACCAGGAACGTGCCCGACGACATCCTCAAAGAGCTCGTACGTATATGCATACATATATCCATCAAAATCCTAATTGCACCCGGAGTGCATAAAGAATGCACCGGCCCTCGAAACTCTCGAGCGAACCCCGGGGCTTGCAAATCCTTTGCGCATCATTTTCGCACTCCTCGACAGGACAAATTTATTTCTTTCTTTCTTTTTTTTTTTCATTAATGAACTCCAAATTTAGATTGTAGCAGGATTATTTCAACATTGCCAAAAGTGTTGTGATTCTAAAATTAAATCTAATGTTGAATCTCTAATTTAAAATTGAATTACTATAAAAATAACAATGCGATAATAAGTGAGATTTCATTAAAAAACAGAAATTGAGTAATTTCCACTAATTTTAGCAATTTCTCATAAATTCAGCTTGCGAGGGCATACTGCAAGGGAAAAATCGTTCGCACGTACTGAACGACTTTTCTCGTAAAATGAAGAAAGCGTCTTTTCTCGTAAAATATGTCACTATTCTCATTTTCTTAAATAACTTCACATTTTCAGATTGAGAGTGCTGATATCGAAAGTGAAAAGCTTTTCGCTTAAAAAAACAATGCGCGTCAGCTTTTAGAAATGAAAGTGTTTGCTTGCGTTTTTAACCCCCATCCTCGTCATTTCGATATAACATTTTGAAATATTAGTTTTGAAACTAGGAGTTTCTGGATAAACACTGAAATGTTCCAGTTTGATCGCAAAATGTTTGCTTAGAGCAAAAACGCAGTGGCTTGCCATGTTATACTCTCATAAATTTTTAAACTCAAATTGTTTTTAAATAAATTAGTATATATTTTTTAAATATACTAATTTGCGATAATATTTAATGTTTAAACAATGATAAATAAAATAGAATACTACAAATGGAATGGTAATCAAAATTTTGTGGAGAAATACGTATATACAGTATTATGATAATAATAAAATTAATCATAATAATAATATATGTATGTGGTAATAGCATTTCCTTTAAAATTTAAATTTGAAATAACATCGAATTCTATTTGCTCCAAATACATTGGTTGCCCGTTAGATTTTACAATATCGTAGGTACGAGCAATACGTTCACCCGTGGACGAGTGAAATGTAACTTGGTAACTGGGAGGATATATGGAAGCCGAGCAGGCATGGGAAAATACTATTTCCTGTACATGTACAATATATTGCTTATCGTTGTCACAATATATATTGTCACGCCAAACGTTTCAATCATCCTGTGCAACATATCGTAAACAATCGCTCGATCTACGATCATCTCTTTAATTTATCGACAAATTGTTATTCTGACACCTCCTTTTTGTTCAGTTTAAAGAAAATTAATTATCTACTTTAGATTTTTTTAAAAGCTTTTCAGAAAAATTTATTTGAAAATTTAACACTTCATTTATTTATTTTACCGATAAAAAAAAACTCTGCGAAACCTGTTTTTAATTCAATCCATTTTATCCATCAGAAGTACAAAAAATCGTTACAAAACTGTCTAAAAAATGTCAACCTCTAGCAAGACACGCTGATATAAAACTAAGAGAAAAAAAGTTCACCTGTCAATTCAAAGTAGAAGAAACATTCCCTAAATAAACTTTTTTTTTCAAATACCCGTAACCATAAGAAATTCACAAAAAACGTGCAGTAGATTTCGCTTTGTTTGCTCTTAAAAAAAAGAAATACAAAAAGAAAAAAATAATGGCGTATAAGTAAGGTAGCTTAGCGTCTATTATGAATCCGCGAGTGACCCAGTACTCCGACTTTCACATTTATCAGTGCGATAGTATGCAACGTTTTTCCGCGGGTCCTTTCATCTTCATTGTCTCCCGGGCGGCTCTCTCTGATATCCGCGCGCCACTGACGTATTAATACGTCGGGGCTGTTCCTCTTCGGTGTGCGCAACTTCCGCTTTGTTCGGCGGCACAGCTCTCCGTTATACCCCATGCAAATGGAATATCGAGGCCAAGCCTGCGGGAATTCATTATTCAGGAGAGTCTCTTCTCTTTCTGTATATCTGTACACGTCTATATATATATATATATCTCGCTCGTTCGCTCTCATCCTAAAGCTCCTCGAGTTTCTCTAAATTGATTGCGCGTTAGCGACTGCTTCGTGCAGTTACGAAACCTGAAAAATTGTCCCGGCGGAGAGGCACTCGATTAAAGTGATTTTTCGCGAATTCACTTAGCCGGCGCTTCGCGGCAATTAGTTACTGACTCCGGTATACGACTTCAGATGTAACTGTTCGATTAAGGATACACTGGCTGTACAAGTGCTTCATTAAATGTTAATTTGTATCGATGAAGGGTCGATTTTTATTTTCGTAGATTTTCGATGGTAAAATTACTGCGATCACCGACTGAATTCTTAAATAAAAATTACCATATTTTGCAGTAAAATTTCTTTTATGCACAGAATTATTTCCAATACTGTCCAGTAAAATTTGCTATATTCGTGGCCAGATTTACTGTAGAGTATGGCGATTTTCATCGGAGAGCTAAAATTATTTTTAATAAGTTTCTGAAATTGTTAAACATTTATTTCTAATGATTTCCAAAATTACTCGTATATCGTTACAGGATGATTACATAAATAGCAAAAATAGGTCTAGAATTATTACTAATAATACAAAATTAATCCCTATTGATTCTGCAAATGAAAGCATATAAACGATAAATAAATTATTAAAAAGAAAAAGATAAACCTTGCATATTCAAGCTACCCACTAAAAGAGAAACACAATTAAAAAAAGAGCACCTTTTCTTTCGCTCTCCAAAACGAGATAGCCTGAAAACACTCGCCGTAAACCATATATCGATAGCATCGGAAACAAATATCCAATTCATAAACGAACGATTCGAACGATGCTGCATCTATACAAGTAATAGGCATCGATCGCAGCATACCGCCGGCAATGAAAATCCTTTTCCCCCCCACGAACAAGCAAGCCCCAGGCTTTTTGCCTGATACACGCACGCCGCCCGCAAGTGGCCGAGCCGGGGAATCCCCGGATTATCTGGCGCTGCATTAAGCGGCATTCCATGCGGGGCACGTGTGCCGCGAATCGTCCAAGCTGTATAAGGCGTTATACCATCACGCGAGTCCTCAAACGGACTTTGTCCGAGCAAAACTACCACCGTGGCGCGTCTTTATTAGTGTTTACACGCCGCGGTGTGAGTCGTCGGAATTTTCCTCGCCACCGCTTTGTGTCCGCGGAAAATCCTTTTAATTATTCTGCTCACAAGGCTGCCGAGATTATTGTCCACTTCTTTTTTCTGAATTATTCGAGCGAGGGAAGATGTTTCAGCAAAAATTGTTATTTTTGCACTGCGCCGAAGAATTATAGTATTGTTTAAGAAAGTCGTAACCGTCTTGTAGAATAAAAAAAAATGACTATAATTTGTAGGAAAATTTTACAAGTATTATCATTTATCAAACGATCAATAATTTTATGATTTATTAAGCAGCGTTGATATTTAAAAGTCCCGTTTTTTTTTATTTTTTAAAAATTTATTCTCGCTTTAGTAAAAATTAATAATTTTCGATAAAACGTTTCTCGGCGAAGTATTGAACACCTGCATAATGAATAAACGAAACTGAATGAAGTGTATTCACAAATTCTTTTTCTTTTTTTCCTTTCAATTTTTTCAAAAAACTATTCTCCACTCTTGACTCTACTCTACATTTGACTATTTTAGAAATTTATATCAATAAACTTATAAAAAATATATAAATTTTTTATTCGCATATTTCTTTAATAAAACGACGATAGGATGCTACGTCAGACATCAAAAGAAGGCATTGATTATAGTTAAAGAATAAATTTATTTAATTTCATTGCGTCACTAAAAAATAAATGTTCTGATTAATTTGCTGTTCCCGCACGATTCATCTGCAATTAACAAACTTGACAAGTAGAAAAACAAAAGTATTATTTGACTTTTGTAAACTAACGAAAAGCAAAAGAAACGAATAAACATTTAAAACGCACGAAACCCTCGTTTTATGAAATTTATTTACACGTGTTTCCCCGCGGGTATGCCTACAATGAATGAAAAGTGAAAGCATGAATTGATGCATAGAACTACTCTTCAAATGAACAACTGTTTGCGATTTAATAACGCAATATCGACATCAGAGCTCACAATTGACAGGCGAACTTATTCGCCATGATTGCCAATTTCACATTTTATATTGCAAATATATTTGCCAGTCAGCGAAAGATCCAATTTGAAGATCTGATTTCTTCCATTGTAATTCGGACAATAGAGATTAGAGTAAAGACGTTAACGTATCATGCCTTACCGAGTGTTAATAATCCGCTAGTCACTTTCTGTTACAGTAATAATTATATTATTTGTATATGCAGCTTTACGACACGAATTTGTTTAAATATTATTGTTAACATTTGCGTTGGCTTAATATTGACAGGAAATAATAACCAGGAAAGGCTATAATTACTCAGAGTTAAAGATTTCCAATATTCATGTGACTCAATAATTACAAACTGCTGGTAAATCGGCAAAGAAAAATGTCCATATCAATTAAAGCTCTTTTAATAGGAATACAAATAAATTAATTAAAGGAAAAATGACTGTCGATTTAGTCGATATACAATAAAGTGTTCAATTGAATTTAAAATAAGTAGAACTGAATGAATACTTTTTTATGAACTTTTATTATCGGGTAGAAATGTTAAAAATTTAAAGTGTACACTTAAAAAAATGTCAATCACGAAATATTAATAAGTTAAATGTTTGTTTATACATTAAGTCATCACTTATGCTTTCGTTTATTCATTATTATATTATAAATATTTTAAGACAGTTTTAATATCAATATGCTATTACGATAAAAAAAATATTAAGAATTTGGCGAGGGCTCTATTAAAATAAAAATTATTAAGGAGTTTTAATGTTTACTATAAAATACTCATGTAAAATGAAATTCAGAATGATTGGAAATTTTAAAATCTCAATGTAATTCAATTAATTTATTCATTAAATTAAACAAGCATAAATTATTCAATCTGTAACATTAAACATTTAATCTTTATCCAGTAATACCTTCATTAAAGAATTTACATCATATGTTATTGTTTTTTAATCGAAAAGAGAAACTAAATTAAAAGAAACGCATCGTTTTCAATCAAGCATATGTACAAAACACGTTTTTCTCGCATGCCCTTTATCCGAAGGGCCACTAAGCCCAACATACCCCCTCATAAAATAAATAAAAAAATAAATAACAAAAGCTTAAAATTAAATGTTCACAGGCTTCGAATGGCGGCTTGGTGATGATCACGTTCTACAACTACTTCGTTAAGTGCGGTGAGGAGGCGACGGTGGCCGACGTGGCCGCGCACATTTATCACATTAGGAATTTAATTGGAGTGGACCACGTCGGCGTGGGCGGCGACTTCGACGGCATTAATAGGTACGTATGCACAATGGGAGGTCGCCGCCTGCCACCTCCACCCCATATGTATACATCACGAACGAGCACGCGCGAACCCCCGCGATGTTGCGACGTGAAAAACGAATTTTGGCAGGTGTGCCAAGCTTTTGGTCCCTTTTCGATTTCCATCCCAGGATACGAGGCTCCGGGGATTCGGAGTGAGTGGGGAGTGGGAGGGAGGGAGGGGGAAGGGCGGGGAGTTCGCTCTTTGTGCTCCAGGGTACGGCGCGATAAACCGGGACAATTCTATTCGTGAAATTTCATCGAGGGGGTCCCTTCAACTCTTTCACGGCGCCAAAAGCGATCCGTTCCACTAGCAGAGAGAAGGAATTCGTAATCTTTGTTTTTTTCCAGGGAAATAAAAAATGCATAAATTTTGGGACGTGCGCTTTTTAAAGATTTTGCGTAAGATTTAAATATCCTGAAAAGGGGCAAACTTGATTAAATCGTTGTTTTCATATGTGAGATAACAACTATATAAATGTATATATAGAAGAATAGTATCGTCTATAATAAAAACTCAGGTTTCCAATTTCGTATACATTTCAGGCGCTTCTTAAAGATTAGTATCAGGATTTAGATAAAAAATCGTACGTAGAAAAACAAAAATCGATATTAAAAGTAAGGACAGAAATATAAATTTTGACATAAATATAAGTAGCATTATAAAATGATATTAACTAAATTAACTATATTCTAAAACTAAATAATACAAACTCTTACTTTAAAATATGTCAATGCTAAACTCCATCAATATACTAAATTATCATCTCATTACAATAGCACTGAGACACTGCACAATGCGTGTGTTTGCAGTGTATAATTACACTACTTTAAAGTAAAAAGTGACAATTTGCTGAAAAAGCTATCAGGGCCAAGAGGAAATAAACAGCAAATATAATGATTCTACACTTAATTCAAAAATTCGTAAAATATATAAAACAGAAAAAACTAATCTGTAAACAGCAAATATAATGATTCCAATGTTAATTAAAAATATGTAAAACAGAAAAAAAAAACTAATCTGTAAACTGCAATATCTATAATGACTAAATATCAAGAGTGGTCAAACTAAACTGTAATTAAACAGTATGTATTAAACAGTACTGCAGACCTTGTGTAGAAGAAAAGGTTGATTACTAAAAAAAAAAAAAAAAAACTCACAGTCGCAGATCTCCTCGTTGTAGACGACGACAGCAATCGACGCCGCACCTTATTGAGTGTTCGGAGATCCCTTCGAACCCAACAACATAAAAGAAGTCGAATTTTAATCGAAGACCGAAATCAAAGGTGCATAGTGACAACAAAGGAAATTCGCATGAGATGCTCCCTCTAAAGTTGATTGAGTGAGAAATCGCTAAACCCACCAACGAATCGGTGAGATTAGAGAATTGTCATTAATTTAACTAGAGTGGGTACGGTTTTTTGCATCAAATACATTAATTTCCATTGATGTTTCTATTTTTGTCGAGGCATCCAGAAAATGTTGATATTGTTGACGGCAAAATCTTCTTTATCTGCAAAATTTGTGATGAATTTACGTGAATTTGAAATATTAAAAACTACATAAATATAAACAACTTAAATAACATTGTAAAAAATATTGTTTCAATTTAAATTTTCTTGAGATAATTAAAATAAATGTTGAGTGATAATGTGTTAACGAAATTTTAAATGGTAAGTTTGAAAATGTTTTTTTTAAATTTCTATAAATCCGCATCTTAATTTGATTGAAAATTTTAAATGTAGAAATGTATCGGCCAGTTTTTTCTAATTCTAAAGTGTAAAGTTACTAAACAATCAAATAATTTGAAAAAAAAAATATAATTTTAATTTTTTTTTAAGAGAAAATAAAAAAGATTATTTGAAACTCATAAAAATTATAGGAATGCACCAAAAATTATTTTTTATAAAATAATAAATAACAATTTAGTTTAATTGCAAGTTATGTGTATTAACTGAAAGCAGAATAAGAGCCTTACATGTCATGATGTTGCTCACAGAATATTCTCAAAGGGTAGTGTTCATTGAACCAGAATGAACCGTCCAGCAATCATATCCACCTGAAAACCAAAAATAAATGTGAAATTAAATAATTTTAAAGGTCATATAACATTAACATAAAAAATCGTACACACTTAACATATGTATATTTTAATCCACGAAAAGTTAATGAATATTCCAATGAGTTTTATTTTGCAAGGCTTAAGCGTGCACATTAGAAGTACTGCTGCAGCTCAATAGTCTACAGAATGATGAATCAGAATTTTAAATGATTTTGTTTCGTTCGGGAATCTCCTTATTCCAAAGTTTGAGATAAACCCAAATGCTTAAGACATTTACTTCAATCAGATTCACTGGATGATGCCAATTATAGGAACTCTTCATCCTGTGAAAGAAAAAAATTGTTAATAATTAGTAGAAAATAAAGACCAGTGATTTTTTAAATAAAAACGTAATAATTGGTAGTTATTACAATCTGCAAGTATGAAAATTAGAGTATCATTAGCTCTCGTATATTGATCAATATACAAGAATTTGAAGGTTATCTTGCCTATTTCAATTAACTAGGTCAACACTGATTGTCATCTTTGCAGTATATTTTTTTAATCAATAGTACAGCAGCTGCAAGAAACCGAATATTACCATCTCCTAGATTTTTTTCTCTGTAGGAAATCAAGATGTTTAGTTAATGTTGAGATATATCAAAGGAAAGTAAAATGTTACTTATGTTTACGCTAATACATAAATTGTGTGATCGTCGACTTAGTTTACTTAGTTTACTACCTATTGGATGGATATAAAGGACACATTATATTCGTTGAATAAAAAAATTACCTACATAACAATATCAAGTTCATTTTGTAGGTACTGCACTGGACTAAACGTTTTACCCAGTCTTGGGTAAAATTAATCTACACGTGCAATACTAATAATTTAATGCGCTCACTAATTGCAATAAGAATTCATTGACTGTGTACACTTTACTCGATTAGATATTCAACCCAATAACCCATGAATAACATCAAAATACATTTATATAACAATGTGCTACTTTAATATAGTTACTAAAAATTATATAGAACCTAATTATGCATTAAATCTATTTTAAATGACAGAACTTTTAATAGAAAGTGACTACATTGTATAGCGCATGATGAGTTAAGATTTTACATAACCTTTTTATTTCACTTATTAATTAACCGAGATTATTCTTTTTCTTTTTCTTATTAAAATAAATTAAAATAAATAAAATAAATTATAAAAGTGTAACATTAGCTTACATTAGCATTTTGCAGTCAAGTAGACAAAAATTCTACTACAACCTGACGCAGTCCCAAAGTCCTCTCTCGCCGGCCGGTGGGCATCCACTGAGGGCTTTTTTGTATATCAATTCGACGTACAAAAGTCGTTGGGCCCCCGATCTGTGGCGCCATCTCTAGGCATCTGTTGAAAATCGCATAAAAAAAAATTGCAATTTTCACTTTTTTTTTCTAAAATCTCCTCAAATTACTTCATTTGATACTTTAAAATTGAATGTTTCTTCAATAAATCTTACTATTTTACCATATTACTGCAAAAAACGGCGTAAATAACTGATTAAAATCTGAAAATAAAGAGCATAAAATTGCGTTATTTTCTTCAATAATTCATCGATTAAACTGAAAATAAGTGATAAATAAATGAAAATCAATTGCTGGAAAGCCCCCTTTGTCGTCAAAATCAAACTTTTTAGGGTCAAATCCAACAATATATCTCGACAAAATTAACCTTCATATGCATTGACTTAACGCATATCAAGGGTCATTTTACGACCAATTCTTTCGCTTTTGGCCTTTAAAACAATTAAAAGTTACTAAAAATCAAGGCAGCTGTAAGAAAATTGTTGAATTTTTGTAAATTATTTTATTATTTCTGTGTCTGTAAGAAAATTGTTGAATTTTTGTAAATTCACAAACGTATACGTTTGACCAGGGTCTAACATACTGCTAAGGGTAAATGTATATATATAAATACTTTTAAGTTTGGGGAGCTTTTGTTAATTGACGAAAATATTAAAAAAAAGTCAGGAGAAATTCATACCAACGCGAATTTATATGTTTTCGATACTCAATATAGATTCTAAACAATTGCCCTGTACCGTAAAAATCTGAAAATGTGAAATTCACTTGGAAAATGTTCATTGTGCGAGATTTAATACGTGAAATGTCATTCACGTGCTAAATAAATTTTTGCTAAATTTAAATTTGCTAAATTTTTTACACTAAATTTCTCACTGAATTTCACATTTTCAGGTTTAAGCAGTATATAGAAAAATTACGTTGCAGGTTGTTTGTTAGAGCATCAATTTGTCACAACTTTTTTAACTTATTTAAGTAATTAACGCACGCAAGGTACATAAAATAAAGAAATTTTGGTCAATAAAACGAATTATTCGTGTAAAAATTAGGGCAAACCGAGGAAAGTATAAGGAAAAAATTAAAATAAAAAGTACACCAATACGAAATAGATATATTATATTAGACTGTTTTAATTTGTGTGTGATTACAAAATGCATAAAAAGATACTTGTTTATTTTATTTACTTCTCGGAAAATTACCTTTTTTACAAGTCATTCAAAACAATGATTAAACAAATAAAAAATGAGCGTGTTATATTTATTTTCATGATTTTTGAGGTAAAATGCCACTGGCAAAATATGTTGATTAATGTACTGGCATCTTCCCAATATGGTATTAATTTTAGAAAAATAGATATAATTAAAAACAATTAGCAGGTTTCCTTTTTTTGCACTGCACGAATGTAAACGTGAGATCACTAGCTATTATAAACATATAAAATTTGATGCATTGATAAAAATCTTTATAGTAGAATAACAATCAAAGATACAGAAAATTATAGATCAAAGTCCATCATTTCAATATATGAAGGTCTGAAAACGAACTAAATATTTACGTTAAAATTTCTAATACAATGTGTTGTAATACAATTACGTTTATAAACAAACGAGTTTTGGGTTTTGTGAAAATCGTTAGTAATTACTTGTTCTAAATTCAAAAACCGAAAGATTTTAATATAAATTGATCCCCCATATATACATTAAATCGTTACATAAAAAGGCTAATTTTGCCACGATAATTAAAATATATTTTACATCATATTCAAACAAAAATTTATTTAAAGAACGTAATTCACCAACAGTATAAAATCTAATAATTATTACAGATACAATGCGTCTTTTTAGAAAGTATTTAAATTAATTAAGGGACAGAAAATGTGAAGAAATAAAGTAACTTGAACTTCGATAGAATTTCTTGCATTCAGAGTGACACTCAAAGTAACTTTATAGCATCAGAAAATTTCATGATCCAAGTTAGGATACCATTACAAGTCACTCCTCGCGTTACAATATGTCGTAGCGGTGCAAAACTCGTAAATGCTCTTTAAATAGCGTGAATGAATGAAACGCGCTTTTTTTTACCCTCGACGTAAAAAATTTTTAACGGAAAAAGGGAAAACTGAGAAAACAACGTGTTATTAAATGAAACTGTGGCTTGTGCTTCAAGTCAACCAACATTGTTAAATGGTGTAGCTATGTAAGTCCGGTAACGTAGTATTCTATATAAGATACAATTATACGCCGCGTGTAGTAGAAAAAATTTCTGACAAAGGTTTTCCAACGAGCGAGAACCCACGGTCATATTTTTTCGCAAGTAAAGCTAGAATTTCTTTTGAGTAAGATTCTAAATTGCCAGGATAATAATTATTATTTCTCTTTAAATAAATAAAAAAATGCGAATTTCAAACTAACAATGGCTGTACTGAACTGAATTATTTTATTAAAAATGAAGGCGTAATTTTACGTATTATATAATACAGAATATTTAGCTATTTCTTTTATTCTAATTTATTTACAATGATTCATTACTTAGTTCATTGTGTTTTATTGTACAAAAGATTTGCTTAGTGTTTGTTTTATTAAAAAAAAAAACAGGTAATAAATTTAGACAGCATTTTTGGTATTTTCTTTTATATCTTATCATTTAATTTAGTTTAAGACAATGGCGCGAATTTTATTAATAAAAATATATTAATTAAAAATAAATTTCGCTTACTGTCATTTCAACAATTGTTTATAAATTCATTTAAAATAATGTGGGAGATCAGTTTTTCAGTGTTCAATTTTTACACCTTGACTTATACGTCAGCAACAACATAATCAGTCAATCACTCAAATTTTATGAATATATTTTACAATAATTAAAGTCTATCTAGAACAGTAAAACTCCTGAAATTAGAGATACACCAGACTATCATTAAATAAATTCCACGCGCTTAAACTTGAGAACTATACAATTAGACCACTCTGTCAGAATCAAATTTATGCGAAACGTTGAATTCTACTATTATCGAGTGAAACAATTACAATTAGCGAGTACATTCGGGAGGAAAAGGGGGGTAAGGGGGAGGGCGGCGCTAAATTCAGTTCGCGACCGTTTTTGCACTCGGAAAGTTTCGCTCCATTCTGGCCGAATGTAATGCGCATAAGTAATTTCCAATATTGCATTCCCGAGCAAATATCTGCTGAGCGCGAGTAGAGTAACAGCGGCTCAATAATCCAATACCTCAATAAGCAATCAAACGTCGTGTCTTACGCGCCGACCCCGCCTCAACTTCGCAAGCTCGGGGACCCGCGAAACTGCGCTCAAGCATCGGCCGAGCGAAGTGCCTCACTCCGATATCGAATTCCACTAGCCGAAGGCTAATCTTAATTGCAGGTGTGAATGTACGCGCGATTTTGATGGTTTAGATTGAGGCTTACGCTGGAGCTTTGAACAGTGCAACTGTACAGAAAAATTTTTTAACTTAATATTTTAGAAAATATACGGTTTAAAAATTTACGGAAAATATAAGTGTACGGTTTTCCACTTCTTAAATAGTTAAAATTTCATTTTTTAAATAGTGATTATTCATTGAGTAAATGAACTTCCATTTTCACTATTTCAGAAGTGAAAACCCCTTCACTTATTCAAATAGTGAAAATTTCATTGAGAACTTTTAAAAGAGTATAAAAAAATCCATCAGGATTATAGTCTCTGTAATTTTCATTCAGTGAAATTTTCGAGAAATTTTCACTAATTTAAACAAAGATTATCGTTAAAACGTGATTTTTAAATAAAAAATTATTTAAAAATCACCTGAAAATCGAGTTTATAAAGTCACATAAAAAATTATATAAAAGATAAACGTCATTATGTTTACTACAAAAATTAGCAGATAAAAATAAAAGAACGGGTGAAAACAACGTGTAAATTACGAGAGAAGTCACAACTCGACAGTAAAGTATCAAATATATAAATCACTACAACATCAAACTTAAAGAGATCATAAAAAATTGCCGGGATATTTGTCTCAGCACTGAGTGAAATTAGATTTCGGAAATAAATACTCTGTGTTATCAATAAAATATCGATTCCTTTCACAATTTATTTAACGAGCTTTCAAGTTATATGTAGTATTGCTTCAAAATAAATGCATGAAAACGTTAATCCATTCAAAGCGTGCGGTTTCTTTCATCATGCAGCCAGACGGGCAGTATCGCATTTTTAAAGCTGCACCAATCTCTTGCCAAGAAACTTTCATTAATATTCTTTCCGCGGATTTTAAAAATATTTCTTTGCTCCTTCTCCCTAAACTTCATTCAGTGAAATTTTCACTTAATTAAGCAGAGATTGTCGTTTTCACTTATTAAATAGTGACGTTTCACCGATATTTCAATCATCCATTCAGTGAATATTCACTTTGAAACAATGACACAATTCTTACTAACGGAAGTATTGAATATATTCACTGAAAAATGGTGAGCATTCACTGAATAGAATTTAAAGAGTAGAGAATCAATACTAAAGTACAGATACCATTACATTAAGACACTTTTATTAATCAATTTTCCATTCGCGTAGTTTATTTTTTTACGCTGCACAGTGTGAATATCCTCCTCAATGCAGCCCGCATGAGAACGGAAATTTCAGCGCTCGTTAAAATTTTGATCTTACAATTACGCGACTCTCGCTAAAACGGCTAATTGCAATAATACCCAGTCTAAAATAAAAACAGCCGGTCCGTCGTCTTCTTCATAAGGCTAACGAAGTGAAAAATCTACATGAATAGTAGGGCCGCCTAATTACCCTCGAAAGTAATTTCCATTTCGCCCTCTTCGCTGTACACCCCTCCCCCGTGACCCTGAGCCTTTTGTATAATTGAAACGTCACGTTAGTCCGCGCGCAAAAATCATTCAGACTGCATTTGGGATACTCCCTGCGATTAATGACCCATTAGGACTCGAACTATACGTATAATACGACGTAGACCGCGTATACACAGTTATATTCCCGGATAATGTTGCGGCGCGGACTTGGTCGGAGAAGTTGGCTGACTTCGAAGACTCGACGACGACGGAGGGTGTTGAGGGGTGGGGCTGGTCTCGAGGGGGTAAAAAGAAAGGGAGAGAGGAGAAAGAAAGAGAAGCATAAGAAAATGAAGCAGGGAGCAGTCGCGGCGCAAAGTAGACTAATTAAAATGCTTGAAATATTGAAATTGTGTGCTCCGCAGAACGCCCCACGGCCTCGAGGACGTCTCCAAATATCCGCAATTATTTGCCGAGTTACTGCGCAGCGACCAGTGGACCACCCTCGATCTGAAAAAGGTCGCTGGATTAAATTTGCTGAGGGTCCTGCGACAGGTAAGTCTGCGCGGATTTCTCCCTTAGGCGACTTTATACGCTCCCGAGCGACGGTTAGAGCCTTCTTACTGTGAAATATTAAAGGGACTGGTCCGAGGTTTCATAAAATATGAAAAATGTAGACATTTTCATTAATCATTTCTTATGTTTCTATTAATAATAAAGTAAGTTTTTTTTTTGAGATACTGCTCTTTTAAAATCTAAGCAGAATTAACAATATAATTAACTCTTATTTACCTGTAATCTATACTGTTATCCTTTTTTTTATATATTTTCATTCGATTATTCATATAAAATAACTTAAATAATTTAAACATTAAATATTATCACAGATAAAAAATTTAGAATGCGTCTACGATGTAAAATAAAATGATTTAAGTAGTAACGGCCAAGTATGATCAGCCGCGGTACTTAATCTTATTTGTTGAAACTTTATCACACAAAAAGAAAACCATTAATAAATTTTAAAAAGAAGTGTATGCAGTCTAAAAAATCCAAAGGGTATTTTCTTGGCGAAATCGACGGTTTAAGTAGATAAATTCCTGGTCTGTTCAGACAACACACTAAACACTTCGTAAAAATATAATATGAAGTCCGCAGAATTAATTAAAAGATTAATTTCGAGTCCAATCGGCAACCTTAAGTCGCGTAAGTAGATACATTCCGGATTGGTCAGACACTTTTATTCTCTTCTGCAATCAACTATAAATGACTCTAAGGTCATGAAATAATTGCACAACAGTATCCGTAAATTAATTATATAACAAAATTAGTTGCTAAAATTAACTTTTATTTTTTAAACATTCTTTTTCCACCGAAAAAATTAGTTCAAGCTTTTGTTATCGAATTAAATGTGTGCTTTGTTCGTAAATTAATTAAAAAATTCTTCCAAATTTCTTAAGTATCCGCCGACATCTAATTTTCATTCACTAGTCGAACTAGAGCTGCTGTCGTAAAAGAAAATTACGTTAAAATTAATATTTTTCCATTTGTTAAGTAGTTACTATTAAAACCAAAAGTAAAGTCATATAATCATTTTACGAAATCTCTCAAGTTTTCATTCATCTCATTAAATACTCTCATCCAAAATCATTAAATATACCACCTAAATTGAAAAAATAATACTAATAAAAAACGAACGCGCAAGCACACAAAAGCTCATCAACCATATTCGACGTCGAAACCCAACCGAATATTCACCTCAGAACAGAGTACGTTAACGAAGGCAGTGCCGTTGAATGGGTCGACCACTCGTGGCGAGTGCGGCAATTCTCGCGGCCCTCGCCTCAAACTCCCCTTTCGGCGCGGCTCCCTCCCCCTCAAGCGGACAACAATCGCTGGGAGGGAGGAGCCGCGCCTCGTCAGCGCGGCAAAGCGACAGCCACTGCGACCTCTTCAAAATTGCAGGTGGAGTCGGTGCGGGACGAGATGAGGAAGGCTGGGGTGATGCCGTCCGAGGAGGTCTTGGACTCCCCCGACGCCACCGGCAGCTGCTCCCTCGACATAAACTCCGTGCAGCGCTCCATGGAAGTGTAAAAAAACTGACAAAGTCGAATAAACAAAGGACATATTATATATATATATATATGTGTGTGTGTGTATGTATGTACGTATGTATTTTATGTACGCACGTACGTACGTAGATTACGTTTGTGTGGTATATACGTAAATACGTGCATACGTCTATGTGTGTGTGAGTGTGGATACGACTGTAGGTGTGTACGTGTGGATGTAAAACTCGAGAGAAGAGTCGAGAGGAAGTGAAGCGGGAGAGGATCCGAGGCCAGCCTTTTTACGACCCACCCTTTCTCCACCCCCATCCCTGCGTGTGTCCTTCCTACTCTCTTGTGTCTTTACTCCGGGCGAGGCCGACTCTCTCCGACGCGCAGAAGGATGCAGCACTTCCTCCGTGACAACAGAAATTGGGAGATGAAAAAAAAAAGTTACGAAGATTCGGTGTGAAGTGCGTTTGGTGTGATTGACTGTTGCGCGGAACTGTACTAACGAGCGAGCGTGAATTTACTCGTTTTCGCGTGATGAATTCGTTTCCATAACTGTCCGGGTGCCCCTCATGCGTACGAAGATAATCCAGCTCGTGCGAGATCGAGCGTCGAGTATTCGTGTATTTTTTTTTTAGTGTGTGTACTTTTTCACGGGAATTCGGATGAAGCGATCAGCGTGATTGCGTGACGGCTTTTCCTTTTTTTTTTTAATTTCAAGAATTTCGACGGTGACGTAATTGAATTTCTTCTCTTTTTTTTCAAACGTTCTTCTCTAAATACGAAGAAACGAATGGTCAACTTTTCGCTTCACTTATCGCTAAATTGTTCGAATGTATGAATACACAATACGTGGCTACGTACGTTTTTTCATTGAGGCTATTCATCGCTTCTTCATATTTAGAAATTTACGAGAAGAGCTTCTAGATCAAAGTTTAAATTGCACTCGACAGAAATTCAGATTAAGACGGTGCATCCATATTTCATATTTGATACTTTTTTTAGTGCGGAGATCATTTTAAACCACTTGGATTTGGTTTCATTACTGCATTTTCTTTTTACTTTAAGTATAAGTGCGGAGGTCATTTTAAACCACTTGGATTTGGTTTTATTACTGTATTTTTTTTTTACTTTAATATTCGTGCGAGCGTCGAGTACTTGAAAAGCGTTTTTCTGGCTGGTATTATTCAGTGCGAGTCGTCATCAAAGTTTAATTACACTTGTATAAAAGGCCACTGTAAATTTCATTATCGTTATTCACGCTATAACTTTTGAAGCATCTATTGTGATAAGGGACAAAGCGGTAATTAGCAACTTTCTTGCTAATTGTTTTTCTTTTCAGAATTAAGTTCTCCTTTTTCATGAAAATATGAATGGTAATTGCTTCTTACTTGGGGAATGAATATTCATGAAGGAAGAACTAAGGCATAAAGGAGTTAAAAAAAATATCTTGAATGTAATATTGCTATTTCAGTGACAATCCAGGTTTACGACCGAGGTACGCACGCTTTATTGAATGCATTAATTACATTGAACTTGAAAATTGCCATTTTTCTAATTTATCTCTTCCGTTTTATTACCCGTTCGGAAGAGAAGAAGGGATATATATCGACAGATGTAAATATCGATCTTTTTATTACAGTATCAATATTGATTATTTTTGTCAATATACGGGCGAGTAATAATATTAACGGATGCTACTATCGATATCAGCTCGACCAACTGGTATATATATATATATCTAAAAATATTGATATTGGTAAATCAATGTACGTTTAATAATTTTAATAAAGTACCTATAAACGAAATTGATTATTCTATAATACGTGTCGGATATGACTGTTATACCAACATCAATCAGTGTACTATAATGGTAATTTTAACGCAAATCGATATTGATTAACATTTAATAATAGTTTAAACCACTTTTAATAAAAATGCAAAAAAACTCCTGGAATATTATTATAGATACTTTCTATATACATATATGTATCTTAAGTTTTCGCTACAATTATTCACTAAAATTTTATTCTATACACAAATAATTGTTAAAAATATCTAACTTTAAATTTGTCGATATATATCCCATTTTCATTCCCAACAATATCCACCTTTTTTTATAAATATTGCGATATTGTATTTCAATAAACCTTAATATATTAGCCCAGAGAAAGCTTTTAATTTAACGACAATCGCGTACATTCAAATCCGTAAAATCCCTTTAGCGTCGCCAAAAATCTATATATATTTTTAACCCATTCTAAGAGTAGTCCATTTAATGCTCCTCGCAGACTGTCATTATTGGAAAAATTGTAATAGTTTCTTTTAAAATTTACAAGAGTTACTACAAAATTTCATAGAATTTATTAAATTTTTGGAGAAATTGCAATAAATTTTACAAACAGAAGCTTTTGTAATTTTTTCAATACCTGCACTCTCTAATAAAAAAATTCTTGAAATTATTAAAACTTATACAATTTTTTTAGTGATTTTTCAATAATTCAACTTTAAATATCGAGGAAACTAAAGCTGACTATTTCAATTTTCAATAGAAATTCTATACATCCACGTAAAAATGAGTTGAAAAAATTTAAATAAATCTTCACGCAACACTCTAAAAATGTGTAAAAAAGTGAATGTACAATAATTCTACGAGATAAGTCATTCTATACTTGATAAGTTCAAGTTGAACGACTTATCGTGTACACGCTAAATCAACTCGAGTGAACTAGAGTGAAAACTAACTCGACAAGTGGTTGCACTAACGAAAAGTTAAATTTCACTCCAACCGTTTTAGCGCTTAGAATTAGTGTATATTCACTTATTCGTTGTGAATTTCATTTATTCATATTAGAAGGAAAAGCGTAAAATCACCCCGACGAAGCTCGAAAAAAAAAGTGGCGGTCTGAGACAATCCCTCAGATCCTCCAGATCGATGACCAAAGGAATTTCGCATTCGCGGAGTCGCGAAACTTGCAACTGTGTATCGGTCGTCTTGAGCAGTCGCAAAACTTGAGGTCCGCGCAAAGGCCGCAAAGCCAACCACGAAGATTTGCAAACTACGCGGGCCGCGCCTCGAGCCCCGAGACTATTACGCGCGGCCGTCGCCGCCGTTGTTACAGCTAACCCCCCGCTAGTACCATTCGTATACACAAGCGACCGGGAAATTCTCCTCCATTTTTCACAGGAGTTTTCGCTTCGTCGAGATTTGCGCGAGATTTTTTTTATTTCATTTTCGCGATGAGTTATAACTGAAATTTTGATTTAATATCGAGCGAGTTACTACGAAAATTTAGTATTTATTGAATTAGTACTGACATTCTATTTTAGTACTAAGTGAATTAATACTAAAATTTTATTTTAGTACTTAGTGAGTTAATACTAAAGATTTATTTTCGTACTAAATGAAGTAATACTAAAATTTTAATGTAGTATTAATTGAGTAAACACAAAAATTTTAATAATTTAAAAACAGTTTTAAGTAAATTAAATTTCATGACATTTGTTTTATTTTATTTTATTATTATGCCAGACTTTTTTATTCAAGGTGTACGCAAGAATCTTTTGCAAAATGCGCACCATTTAAATCTATGAAGTCCAAGTATCCAAGGATTGGTCTGTGCGCAGAGGGTCTATTGAAAAGGGTGCGCTCAATTTCATTTTCTGAATTATCTTCAACTACTAAAGTGACTATTAAGGGGTAAAAAAATGAAGCTAAACATTGAATAAACTCAAAACTGAATTTTAAATTGAATTCTAAATCAATAAAGTTAAAAGAAATTAAATGCATTGCATGAACTGTTTAATTTTTTCTGTAATCCTTTTTATTTTATCGCAAGTGCAAAAATTAATTTGCATCGTGTAAGAATTACTTTTCGAATTTGTTGGAAAAAAGAAGATTTAAACACAATAAAGGTGGATGTACAACATTTGCGTAAATCTCGTTTTAAAAACCTTTTTATACGCGCATTGAACAAATGGTTGTGAATTTCGTTTTAAATCCCTACTATAACATTTTTTATACCAAATAAAAAAGGGTCTTAAACATTTTTTATACACAACTCGAAAAATAGCAAACGAAATAACATTTCTATCAAAAACAAAAAAAGAATGTATTTTTGTTGTGATATTTGTACGTCTAGTCCACAATATTGAAAAAAAAAGAAACAAACGACGAAATAGGAAAAAGACGCTTTATATCCATTTAAGTGATCATGAGATGTCGAGTAAATTTTCATGGTATGAATCTGCTTTTTTTAAGTCATTTTAACGTAATTTTTAACTTTAGACTTATTATGACATGTAAAAAATGTAAATAACATTTTTAAAATTTAAATGTTTAAAAAAATAAGAAAAAACTTAAAGAAACAAAGTATTAAAAATACTAAAATAAGTTCTATTATTAGAAGATAATAATAAAAATGTAAAATGTTCTCTTTAATATACGACACGAGGAAACTTTCACGATGAGTGACGTATACTTATTTCAATTGAATAAAATTTTAATTGTTATGGAGTGAGTGATCAAATTAACTCATCACTTCCCTTCACATTATAAAATAATATCTTGAAAAAATGACGATTGACTATATCCACGCAGTGAGAAAAAATTACATCTCAAATTACTCTCTAAAATTACTCAAAAATTATGAAATTTTGAAAAATTTCTATAAGAATAGAATTCAATACACAAAAATTCGTAATTTTTCCTAAATTTCTCGACAGTTGTCTCCAGAATGTCTAAGTTACTCGTGAAAATTGTGTGAAAAATGCAAATAAAAAGAAGTTCGCGATAGTGAAAATGTTCACGGTAAAATCATTGAAATTTTTACATCTTTGGACGCGAAAACACAATCGGAAATTTTATTTGAAAAGCTCTATAATTTTCTCAGGTATAAGGCTACATTAATTTTACGAAAGAAGTTCTACAAATTTTATCGAAATATCTTTATTACATTCAGACTCAAAGTTTAGTAATTTTTACAGAATTCGACAACTTGTATAAAAAGATTCATGCAAAAAGCACTTCTATAGTTATTATCACAGCGATTTTACCACAAAAATTTTCAGTGTCCAAAAGAATCCCGCGAATTCACGCTTTCTTCCCGTAATTTTCACGTCGAGCTTCACCATCAATTTGACGAGGAAATTCTCCGAAAATACTTATAGGTATACCACTCAAGCCTGCTAAATATTCACAAAAAAGAAAACAGCAAATTTTCCCAGATCATTTTCTCATTGCTCGCTTCTCGGCAGCGCATTAAAAACAGCACCTCCGTTAAAAACGCATATTTGCTCACAGCAACGATCGAGCCATCGGTGATGCAACAGAATACACAGCCCCTACGTGAATTTCACATATTCATATTTAGAGGGTAAGAAGACACACACAAAACGAACAAAAATAAAATGAAATTTATTTCACGAAGAGGCAAAAAATATTTTCAATCAGTAGTCGATGAATCGCGGAAAACGATGGCGAACAGGAGAATTAGAAACCAAAGGACGGGAGGAGGGGAGGATGCAATAAAGCTCCGAGGCACACTCGAGGTCCGGATTCAGCGCAAAGGGGCCAGTATAATACTTGGGGGGTAGAGTACGTCGACGTCGCGGAAAACGCGGTGTACATACACACGTGACGAGATACAGGAAACCGCGCACTCGATGTATGAATTTATGGGCTAACGAAGGGATGACTACGGGAGCACCGGGGGTAGGGGAGATAGAGACTTAGCCCCCGAGATTCCGCGCGCCCGCTCGCGAAAATCGATAGATAACGCGCCCCGCGTAGGAGTTCCGGGTTTCCCCCACTCTCCCTCTCTCTCTCTCTCTCTCACTTCGTATATCTCTTTGTATCCCTTTCTATCTATGTTTCTACCTCTGTATTTTTCTGTATCTTTTTTTTATCTTTTTGTGCATTTCTCTCTCTCTCTCTTCTCTCTATGTCCATCTTTTTTTTCCTCTCGGGACACGGGGAGCTGAAATCGTCGTCGCGAGGGATGGAATTCATGAAAAATATACGACGTCGTTGAAATTTCGGGCGCGCGGTTAAACCCAGTAGCACTCGTTTTTTTCTGCGGTTTTCAGAAGTTAGGAAGAGACAAAAGAGAAAAGGGGGGAAAGAAGGTCGTTTCTGAGTCTTCGCGACTGGGTGCAGGATTTCGATGCCACTCCCAAGTTTTTTTAGTCGGTCTATAGGAATTTTAACTTTTCTTTTCGCACGGGAAAATTGATA
This sequence comes from Sycophila sp. Sp_5, assembly GCA_018906775.1. Taxonomy (NCBI): domain Eukaryota; kingdom Metazoa; phylum Arthropoda; class Insecta; order Hymenoptera; family Eurytomidae; genus Sycophila; species Sycophila sp. Sp_5. The sequence goes on along the minus strand of JACCID010000002.1, from coordinate 6,645,982 downwards.
TTAGGTGCTACTGCGTTTACTTGGAAAATTTTCATTTTTGTCGGAGGATATGGGAGTTCGTCCTGTTTGTCTATGTGTAGAATCAATAAGTAAATATTATCTACTTTTAGTTTTGATACGAGAATACACGCTGTTCTTATTTCTGGCGTTTATATCGGAAATATTGATTTTTATACTTTGCCGTTATTATCTTACTTTCAGAAGATCAAATTCATTTTGAATGTAAGTTTGAAATAATGAAAAGGTTATTACACTCGAGTGAAAATTCTATCTTTTGATCGAGGTACCGTAATGTATTAAAAGTAATTTTGCTTTGTAACTTTTCCATTTGTTTCACTGTGGGTTTTATAACAATGTTTATTCAAAATAATTTTGATAACGCTGTCTAAATATGAAGAAGTGAATTTTCACTTATTTGTACACAAGCAGTTAGACAATGTTTACTTTGCTCTACAAAAACTTCTATTTAATTAATCATCCTATAAAAACATAATACGGTAAATAAAATCAAAATTGCTTCAATTACTTTAATTACGAAGAAGTCAAAGTGCATAAGTGTATATATTTTATTGAAAATAAAGAGAATTTATATTTCCGCTCATTAAACTTTGCTTATGTAAAAGAGGCAAAAATATTCTAAATTCACAATAAAAAGAGCAAACGCTGAAAGTTTGTTGGAAAATAAAGCTAACCACTTTATAGCACTTTCTACATGCACACTCTCGTTTTACCTTTTTCATCCCCTTTGCGTAAACGTCCTAAGTAATCCCGGGCAAATCCAGTGTTGAAACAAGAAAATTTAGAGAGGAAGTGGTCTGTCGAAACCAGCCTTTTTCCACTGCGGGACATAAATTTCAGAATTAAGATCCCTCCCCCTCTCCCCTCAGCCGTTCCGGAAATCTCGATTTACACTGTTGCTTAGAAACTTTCTCCGCCCTGACGAAATCATCGACGCAGTATGCTGTTAAAAATTCGTTTGATTCTAAACAATTATTTTTGTGTTTAGAACTGAACTGACAAATCATAAACATAATTTTTGTGTAATTTCATTGTTTATACACACGCTAAATCAGCTGGAAGCACAAAACTTATGTTTATGTTGTGTTATTTTGACTGATCCAGTAAACTTTACGTGTATACCTCATCTACAATATTTAAACTATTTTTTTCTATTACTTTAGTATTGTTTTCATTATTCATTTTATTTTTAAGAGTCGTTGTAATTTTAACGTTTTAAATTATTAACTTTTTAAATTAGCGGTTCTTTGTACCGTGAGAAACGTCAGTTTTACTGATTTTACAATGCTATGATTTTCCATTTTCCTCATCTCGTTAGATATTACCAGTGCGAAATCGTAACATTTGATGTCTGTCTTTTCCGCGTACAGGTACATTTCGATTTTAAAAGCTGATGATGTAACTTTCGAAGGTCGTTAAAAAGAAAGTATAAATAAGTGTCGTACACTCTTTGATCGTTATGCAGCTTCTCGTCGTGTTACTCGATTTTTCGCAGGAAACTTTCGCCGATAAAAGGTGTTTTTGCTTTGTTTTTACACGTCGAGGCATTTTTCATACCATCGCACAGGTATATAGTTATATACAATACAGGTATACCTATATATAACTAAATGTTTATTGCCGAGAGGAAAAAAATTTTTTTTTAGCATCGGCGTCGTTTCATTGTGAAGATAAACTTGGAAACTGCGTCGGCTTTTTTTCTTTTTTCTCAAAGCAAGGGCGTAAATAAAAAAGATTCCGTCTTCCGTCGGTGTTCCTTCGACAGACTGAAAGTGATGCGGGTTATTTTTATCTTATGGCTGTCGACTTATGTGTACGATGAATAAAATAATCGTTATGTACTCTTTATATTCTGTCCGAGAAAATATTGCCGATACTAAATGTACAGGCTTTTTTATCGCTTCATATACTTGTATTTATTCCTTGTTTTTAGTATTTATGCGAACGAAAATTTGAAAATTGTAGCTATTTTTTTTTATAAAATGCTACTGTTTTACTGTTGCATATACAATTATGTTAATTGTTTTATTATATTTAGACAATTCAAACGAGAAACAAAATTGAAATTGTATCAGCATTGCGACGTTTGGAAATTGTAAATCGACCTTAATTAATGTAATAATGTAATTTATAATTACAGTTACAATTTGTTAAAAGTACACAGTTTTTATTAAATTAGGTGATCGTCATCAAAAAGAAATTTTATTTAAATCTCATCAAACGTCTCAAAATTACTTAATGCATTTTTCAAATAACTAAAAAATCGAAAGGAAATAACATCAAACGTACATAATTAACAAAATGTGCCCCGAAAGTAGAAAATTAATCCACGACGTTGTTCGCACAGCGAAATTACGAAGAGAAATAAAATAGTTTCGCGACTACCGCAGAGAAAAAGAAAGACAGAGTCATTGGTATTTGTTGTATCCTCGAAAAAAAAGTATTATTATATATACATATTATATACATAATGTACCTACGAAGAGAACTGAGCTATATTACGTATACTATCTCGAATGTCTTCCTTCCTTCGTCGTCAAAGAGATTTTTATCGCATCTCTAGATACCAGTAAAGCCAAATTTTCGAAAAAAAAAACAAACTAAATAAATAAAAAACGACGTTCGACGTGATATGAGTGTGTTTCATTGTGATGTTTTCATTGAAGAAGTTTAAATAAAGAAAAGAAAATACAGCGTTGAACAACCTGCCTAAGCGAAATTGCGACGTACAGGTACAGGGGACAGTAGCATATATTAGCAGAAACAAAGACGAGCGTATCATTCGAATATCTAATGAGTACAGCCTGTAAAATCTCTTACGGGCGTGCATACTTCTGAAGTGCTACGAAAACTTTAGCCCTCTTTAAGCCAGAGTCCTCCAAAAGTAAATCCAGTTAAAAATTGAGTCTTAAATTGGATCAACAAGTATATATAAGGATTAAAATGTAATCGATACAGATAAAAATGTATTCAGATTCAGGATTGAAGATCATATTTTAATTCTTATTAATTTAACAGATTTATAGGATTCAAGATCACATTTGAATTTTTATTAATTTTCTTTTATTCTCAATTTTTATAGCGAGGAACATAAAATTTAACGAACTGTTTCTATACCGTGTGTTTATGAAAAATTTCGTCGCACTTCAGTCACAAAATATGTGTGTGTGTTCCTACTGTCAACGGCGTCACTTTTCATCGCTCTGTTAATCATATTCTATGTTTCTCTTCGATCTGAAATTGCTCTTGCAAATTTTTATAAAAATTTATGTGATTCATATAATTTATATAATTTGTATACATTACTGATGCGATATAGTTTTTAGGAAAAAATTATTTTTAGTTAAAAAAAGTATGCACTGGTCAAAAAAATATTGTCTACAATTTTTTACGCGATATACTTTCATTCGTATTGCTTAGAAAATAATATAATATTACGCGAATTTTAATTTTAACACATAGAGATTTTATATAAATCACGTATCGCATAACGAGTACTATTTTTTAACATTAATTCTACTTTTTACACACCTAAAGAAAAACTCATTCGTTTATTAAAGAAGTCGTAATTATCGCTAACAAAATTCTAATACGTCAAAATTAATTTTTACATAATTATATGCTACATATACGTCAAATAAAAACGATCGTTTAGTTTTAAAAAATTTTAGATAAACAAATTTTGAACAGTGTATTAAAACTTTAACAATATTGTTTTATAAGTTCATTTCTACTGAGATTTTGTAAGATCTACTTTATCTAATAACAAAAAGCAAATAAAAAAATTTAAAGAGCAGTTTTCAGCTGAGGCGATACCACAAATCCGAAATAAAAAAATTGCCGAATCGCTCGCGACCTCACTGTACGGCGTTTCTATATATATATTTCCGAGTGAGCTTTCAACGAAACTCGAAATTCGCGAAAGCTCCGCAACCACCTGTTCGTGTCTTGTGTGCACTTAAGAAAAAAGAAGAAAAAATTTTGCAGTCGGCAAGATTGCCCCGAAAAGAGACTCACTTCCGGTTTTTCGCGTTCACGGGGCCGCGAAAAACGTGAATGTACGAGAAACCACGAAAATTTTACGATATCAAAGTTCCATTGTACCTTAAATATGGACTCACCAAATAAATGTTTCTATTGCAAATCGTCTAATATAATCATTGGATTAATAATTTTTAAAAATTACATTTTATTTTAACTATTACATTGTGACGCTTATTTTATTGTCTTAATTAAGGTATTGTACCAATTATTCTGTTTTGTTTATTAAATAAAATATCAAAAAAGGGTTTCCTCACATCTTTATACGCTCATCTCTATGCTTTTCAAATTCTGAATTTTTCAGTTTAGCTACAGGTAAAAGAAAGTTTTCTTTTTTGTTTGCATTCTCTTAAAGGAATTTAATTATTTATTTTTACCTGATGAAGAAATACAATCAAGATTCAAGTTTATTTACGGTAAGCTCGGTCATTAATTTTCTAGCATTATTCTAAGTGTTCTGGTTAAAATTATACACATCGTAAAATGAATTCAATTTTTCTCTTTATTTTTACTATTATCATATAAATTATACTAACTATTTATTCTTAATCAATAAATCTCATTACTGACACTTTTAAATAATCAAGTCACTCGCGGGTACGTTGGCTCAATATCGCACTTTTATATACACTTCTTTTTAAATCAATAGTGCACATCAGTATTCACAATGAAAAAATTATATTTCCTTTCGAAAAGTAAAATGTACAATTAACTCGACGGCATTTAAAATTTCATTTCGTGTAGACAACTATTTTATTTCGTCTAACATATAAACCTCTCAAGTAAACGCATAACAGCAGTGAAGAATTTCCACGATCACGCTGTTTGTGTAAAAAAATATTCATTTTCATTAACCTTAAGCAGTTATTTGCAAAACAAATAAATCAAAATGTATACCACTCGGAATCCATCTATAAAACACAGAGCGATTACAAAACCATTTTCACGTGCAATCTGTACAGACTAAACTCGATAGTATATTACAAATACCATTTCCTTATGATACAATAAATTCAACCCCTAGTGTCTTTTCTCCTTCTTTGATTTTTTCCTGCTCTTGCTCCTGGAACGCTCCTTGTGCTTGTGCTTCTTCTTCTCCTTCTTCGACTTCTTCTTATCCCGTGACTTCTCCACCCACGTGCCCTCGGCCTCAGCCTCGTCGGGCGTCTTGGCCGCGCCGGTGAAAAGCGGCCTGAAGTTCCCGAGATCCTCCTCGGCCGCAGGCAGTTGCTTCGGCAGCGCAGGTCCGTATGCATCTTCCGGCAACGCTTCCTCCTCCTCCGTCTTCATATCCGCGACGCACTCCTCCACCTTGGGATCCTCGGCGCTGTTCACGACCTCCCGATTCAAAGGCCGCTTCGTCAAGCCCTCGAGGTCCAGCTTGGCGAATATTCCACGCGGCGGTGAGGTATTCCGCTCAACGTTCATCTCAGCCGCGCTCTTCCCGAGCAGAGCAAGTTTTACCTTCTCTTCGTCCGCAGCCTTCGACGCCTCGGTTTTTTCCTCCTCCTCGTCCTCGCTGCTGCTCAGGAATATCGATTTGAATAGGTCCTTCTTTTCCTTTGCGTTTGCCTTCGGCGCTTCATTAGGCTCCTCGGACGTTGCCTTACCGGTGGCCTCGCTCTTGCCGAAGACCTTGTCGTAGGTGTCCTGGAAGGCTGCGTCTTTTGCCGACACTTCCTGAGGCTTTTCTTCTTTCGGAGGATCTCGCGGAGCGGTGGTCTTAGATTCTCGGTATCTGGAAGTGTAGGAGGAGGTCGAGGTGGACGGTCCTGGATCGCACTCACGCTCCAAAAGCTTGCCTTTCTCGAACTTGGCTACTTCGTTCCAAGCTACGTTATCGAAAATCGAGAACTTCTTTTTCTTATGGCCCTCTAGCACTACGCCCACCGTCGGCTCGGCAACGTTGAATCTGACGAGAAAGAGAAAGAATTAGTTTTGTAACAAAAAAATTAAATTCTATTGAGTGAAATTTTAATGAATGTATTTTTAGAATTTGAATCTATTTGATAGTGTTGTAAATGTAGATGTGGTCGGCATATCACTCAATGAATTTAAAAAATTTTAATACTGAATAATGATGAAAAGAATGATCAGCAACACAATATATTTCATTCGTATTTAAAATTTTTAATTTTTTATTGTAATTAATATTTATTTAAATATTAATTTGTCTTATAAAGTGTAAAAAATAATGCTGCTCTTATTTATAAAGTTAAGTATCCAATCGATGAAAAAACATTCTATAAGGACTTTTGTTTTCATATTCTTATATAAAGTGGTGATTAAGCTTTTACAAGACTTTTCTACATTGCTTAAAAATGATGTACTTTCACCTGAAAATAAGTAAATAAACAAATAAAATGGATAAATGAAAAACAGAAATATTGAAGAATTATAAAAACTTTTTCCTTTTGTAATTTTGTATTAATCCACTCAGAATAAACTGCATAGAAATTAAAACACTTTAAGGTAACAATGAAAGCACATTCAATCCGGCTAAGTTACAAAGAAATTACTAAAATTAAAATTTCTAAAATTTATTTGATTTTGCTGCATCGTGTGACATCTTGAAACATTAATTTTAAGTTAGTTTCCTATTTCCTTGTAGCTCATTATATGCAGATGAATGCTGAACACATAAATTAAAAAAAGGACAAAATAAAATTATATTAAAAGCAAGAGAAATAAAACAACATCTCACCTAATACAAACGAGTTTAACTGGCTTCCATTCAACGTCAGTCCGCGTGAGCCTGCCGAACATCTTCATTTTCGCAGCAGCCTTCATCCTCTCCTCCGTACCGAGGCTCTCGAGGTCGATAGGCTTCGCTTCCTCCTTCTTCTTCTCGGCACTGTCAACGGCGCGGTTTATGCTCTCACAGAGCCTCGCGGCTCCCTCAAACTCCAGCACCTCCTGGTCCCGCTCCCACTCGGTCATCGAGAGCGGCTGGACGCTCGGGAACTTGAGCTTGCGCTCACCCTCCGAAAAGTTCAGAAACTGCTCGAAGCGCCGCTGCTTGTCCAGGTCGGCGAACGACGGTCTCGTCGGCTGACTGCCCTCGGCGGTCTCCTCCCGCCTCTGGACAAAGGTGTTGGCCTCCTGCAGATTTCCCCGGATCGCCGGGTCCGTTCCTATGGTTTCGCCTTTCACGAACGACGTCGAGGCGAGTTTGTCCAGCCAGGACATCGTAGTCTTCTTGGGTGCACTCTGCTCCTGCCGCTGACGCTCCGCCGTCTGTTCCTTGCCATGCAGATTGAGCGTGCGGCTGATCAGATTCGCGGCCGCGCTCGTGCTCGCTCGCTCATTGTCCCTTGAGTCCAGAATCGTTGGTCTGTCGTCGTTTAGGATCTTCGCGCGACTCTCCGCGTTCATCTCGTGCCTGTAATTTTTAACGTACATGTTACTTTCGTTAATTAATTTTAATTGCTTTCTAGTCAGGGATTAACTAGCAACTTTGGGGTAAAATCTAACATCTTGAGAGTTTAGAGAAACGTGACGAAATGTTTTTCTAAGACATAAATTAATTTTTACCTTGATATTCTCAAGAGATTAGATTCTGTTACCTTTAAAGTTTAAGATGAATCCAAGAACTAAATGACAAATTATTTATTTAATTTTGAAAATCATAAGTTTTCTTGAACTGTACCTTTTGCGTTTATCATTTTGAGGTTCTGCTGCAGGTGAAAATCTGCTTTTTCTTACTTTGTGAATAGGTTGGTAATCTTTTGGTAACTCGGGAGCAGGAAAAACCTTTTTTGGAGGAAACTGTTCCTTGGCTGGTACAAAACCTTCGATGCAACCTGTCTTTGGCTTTGTTTCCTTTGACCATCTACTTTTTGACTTTCGCTCAGGACCCAGAGCAAAGTCGTAGCGCGACATATCGTCTTTGGCGTAAATATCATCGTCTTCGGTTTCAAATGCTCCTACTCCAAAAGCTTGACCTCTGATCGACAGAGTTTTATTTTTATCTTGAACACTAAAAGCTGGGCCATCAAAAAGATTTATATGACTTGACAGAATTGGTCTGCGATCCAAACCACTGTAACCTATACCAAAGTAATTGTCCTTAGGATTACACCTGTACAGTAAATTAATAATTATTATAGTTAATTCAATTTATTAGGGAAGTAATAAATAATTAATTTAATAAGTGATAAATAAATAAAGAATAATCAATTACCTAAATGGTTCATAGTCATCAGGTGCAAATGTTATGTTAGTAAATTCATCATCAGAATAGTCTGATTCACTATCAGCTGGTTTTTCTTGTTGATTTGGTAAAGAACAACCGTATATCTTTATCTTTTCATTCTGTTTTCTTTTCTGTTTCTTTTCTTTTTTTGTAAGTCGTGGTCCTACACCTTGACCTGGCTTCCAGCCCATTTTTTTAAGTAATATAATACCAACTCTTTCTCTGAAAAAAAAAAAAAAAAATTTAATAAGAATCTAAATTTTATATATTTTAATAATTAGAATTATTTTATTTTATCGTCCAATAAATTGATTAGTTATTAATCAAAGTAAACAAAAGAATCATTTCTGACCTCACTGGTTTAAGTAATTCCTTTAAAACTGGTGTACCAGGAATAGGGCCTGAACTGGCCTTGGCACGTTCTCTTTTTGTGCCTTTATTAGGTTGATCACTGTAATCTTGAGTAGCTCTAATTGCAGTTGGTGCAATACCAAACTCTCCCGTATCCTCATCATCCATAAAATCTTCCGGTCGTTGGACAACACCTCCTGCCTTACTGCTCCTGGTAGATTTGAATTGCTGAGGTCGCCAGCCATCTCTTGTACCAACAGTATTGAAATATCCAGCAGAAAAACCTCCAGTGAATGCTCCGTGAAACCTACGTCTACCTTGTGCATCATAAGCGCATTGCTCTTCAATAGTTACAGGCTTTTTGCGAGGAAGATTTTCTAAAATAATAACAAATTGTTGATTAGCAATCTATTTATAAGGATTGCACACAGTTAAATAAATAATATAACAGCAATGCAAAAATGATATATATGCTATAACTTGGTTACAAATACAATGAATACCACATAAATTGTTAATTCACGAGCTTTTAATACTAATAATTAACTCGTTTTAAAATAATCAATAAAAGCCGAAGGCAGATATTTGTTTATAAACAAACCTTCATCCAAAGGTTCGAGTGCATTGCCAAACGTGACAAAATCATCCTCACTATCACTCATTGTACTCTTTACAATTGGCCTATCTTCCCTTATTAAGAAGCGATAAATTACAATTAACACATTTTATTTATTAGTTAACTTGACTGTTTTGTATACAATTCATTTTTTCGAGGTTAGAAAATCCCTGCGCTGTTCTCGCCAATCTCCCTTCCCATTGGTTCGACAAAATTTATCGCAACCAATCCAGCCACTACTACTCAAAAACACAGCGGTATATTCGATTGCAAAATATTACGTTTACTTATTTTTTTTTACTAAATTCACGTATTTATTTCAATATTGCAATTGAAAATTGCGAGTACATAATAAAAGACGCATTTTTTTAAACACTACGTTTATTAACTAATTTAAGTTAATTATTTTTTGTTAAAAATCAGTATACACGTTATTTACAACTTTTGGTATTTTCTTTGGTAAAACAAAGAAAAAAGTATCTTCAAAAATCGATATTTAAATAATTATACGAAGTATGGCATAATCGAATTTCCCGCTAAAAGAATAAATTGACTTTTTGTTTGCTCTGCTTTGGTAGCATCGTTAACTCGATTTTTTCTCGTTTTCTTACTTCCGGAAAGGGTATATATAAAAGAGACTCCTATATAGCAGTTGGCTTTATAACCTGTCCTAATATAAACGCATGGAATATCACGTTTCCGTTTCCCGCTCAAAAATGGCAAATCGTCACAAGATTCGCGCCAGCTTGGTAAGTTAATATCGCTCCCAGTATTCATTAGAGTTTTCCAGACGAATTTTAATTTGTCAATTAATATTATTTCGTGTTTTCGAGTGATTTTAAAGCTCCAGGCAAATATGTGTCATAAATGCAAAATTAGCCTCCGTGGCTTTTATTATTATAAAGTTATAAAAATAACCTTATAATTTATCGATGAACAATGTACACTTTTAATTTCATGAAGCACAAGATAAATGTAATTTTATTTTATCGAGTTTTTAATCTTTCTCTTATTTTTTTAAATTTCTGGTTTATTCTTAACCTAAAAGACATAATCGTCCACGTGGCTTTCGTTACTGCAGCTTTTATTTAGAAAAAAAATATATCAAATTATTGATGAATGATTTTTTTTCTTCAATATTTCATGTGTCGATTACTCTATTTGTCTACTAATTTAATGCACAATTTTTAGAGAGAGAAACATGCCAAGAACTGCAAAGAAAAAGGTTGAGTCGGAAGTGCAGCACACCTTGAAAAATGGTAATTTGATAATTCTGTAACATAAAATATTTTTATTATTTGCAATTTACGATGTAATATTGCTACATTTACAGAGCAAACATCAAATCGAAGAAGTACAAGACAATCGATGGCAGGAGCTGCGACTCTTAAAAGCATACCCAAGAATTCTATTCCTAAACTCAAACTTACCACAAAAGATATTGAAAATCGAATTATGTGTGATTCTGATGATGAAAGTAACAGCTGTAGTGAAAATACAGGTAAGCAAGAAAATGATATTTCCGGTTATGAAATGGATGATCATTCAATCACTGTAAAACTTAAACGAATGTCAGATTTGCAAAGCTATAAAATTGTTGAATACAAAATAGATATGAAAAAGAAAGATACTATAGCTGATAGATCGACTGAAACACTTAGCCGGACAAGAAATCGAAAGAGTACTTGTTCATCTCTTCAAGAAGATAAATTACAATCTTGGACTGATGTACCTTCTAAAAAATCAACAACTTTATCTAGAAGAAAAAACATTCCAAGTACACCCAAAACTCCTATAAAGAGACCACCAAATCAAAGTGATGATTCTGAATCAACAAGTGAAGTTGATGAAAATATTATGTACAATGCAAATCTATCTCCTAAACGTTCAAAAGTTGTAAAATCAAAAGAAATCGCAAAAACACCAACCAAATTAAGATCTGCAATTACAAATTCACCAACAAAATTGAAATCTACAATTACAAACACACCGAAAATGGTGAGAACTCCAAGACAATCATCTAAATCAAAAGTATCAATGGAATCTCCTACAAAAGCTTTTAGAAAACTGCAACTTGAAACATCAAGTAATCGTAGATCTGTCAAACCATCTTTGGAAACTATCGAGATTAAAAGAGGTGAATCAAAGTCATATGAATTAAGAGTAAGGAACAGAGAAAACTTATATACTGAATATATGTCAAATTCTGAAAGTGGAGATGATGGGGATGCAGAATATATGTTAAATGATTCTGAGAGTAGTGAAGATGAAGATGATGTGAGTGATGCAAGTGAAAACAGTGAAATATATTCTCCAAAACGAGTAAAAAGTACTAAGAAGTTACCTGCCATAATGAAAACACCTTCTAAAACTAATTTAAAAACACCAAAAGTTTCAATGGATACTCCTACAAAACTTTTATCTCGAATGAGTATAAATTCATTAACCCCTTCAGTTCACCGAAGAACCATAAACATTGCGAAACCAAGTACGCCATTACAAGAGGCAAGACAAAAGCTTCATGTTAGTGTTCTGCCAAAATCATTACCTTGTCGTGAAGAAGAATTTAATAATATATACTCTTTTTACATGCTAGATTGTCAGATTTATCTGGAGGGTAGGTTTCTACTTTTTTCTTACTACATACAAGTACTTTTTTTTATTTCAAAGTAAATCCGATAAAAAAATTACTTCATTTTTATTTTTAAAGTTGCATTTATGTAAGTGGAGTACCAGGCACTGGAAAAACTGCTACTGTCAATGAAGTAATACGCTGTCTGAAAAAATCTATGAATGCTGGAAAATTAAACGAATTTGAATTCGTGGAAATTAACGGTATGAGATTGTCTGAACCAAGACAAGCTTATGTGCAAATTTGGAAACAATTGTCTGGAAATCAAACAACATGGGAAGTAGCTCAAAAATCACTGCACAATAGATTTACCACAGCAAATTCTAAGCGAGGCATGACTTTACTGCTTGTAGATGAAGTAATTATTATTTCCAATTAAAATTATTTATGTATTGTAAAAATAAGAATAATGGATTCATTCATTCATTTTTATTTCAGTTGGATCTTTTGTGTACAAAACGGCAGGATGTAGTGTATAATCTCTTGGATTGGCCAAGCAAATCCACTGCCAAATTGGTTGTAGTTACTATAGCAAACACTATGGATCTTCCGGAAAGAATCTTAATGGGTAAAGTTACATCTCGATTAGGTCTAACAAGATTAACATTTCCACCTTATAATCACAAGCAGCTGGAAGAAATTGTTGTATCCAGACTTAAAGGACATAATGCTTTCAGTGGTGAAACTGTTCAACTTGTTGCTCGGTATTATACATTATAAGTTTAAAATTATAAAAATTATCTTTTAACAATTGCTGCTCATTTTTAAATTTCCTTTTTTCAGTAAAGTAGCAGCAGTATCTGGGGATGCCAGAAGAGCGTTAGACATCTGTAGAAGAGCAACTGAAGTTGCAGAAATAAACGATCGAGAAATGGTCACAATGTTGGATGTAAAAACAGCTTTAGATGAAATGATAGCTACTCCGAAAATTCAAGCTATCAAAGCTTGCTCGGATCTGGAAAAAATTTTTCTTCAAGCTGTTTGTTCAGAAGTCGGTCGTACAGGAGTGGAAGAAGTTGTTTTTAAAAATGTTTACTACCAATTAGAAACCTTGTGCACTTTTTCTGGTTAGCAATAGTTTATTCTTATTTTCAAATATGATATTATTGAGAAAATTAAATGTTATGTTATTTTAGGTGAAAAACTGCCAAATATTACTGAAGCACTTGCTATGTGTACGAGACTGGGTTCATGGAGATTGCTTTTGTGTGATCATTCTAGACTGGATATTCATCAAAGACTATTACTAAATGTGTCAACTGATGATGTTTATTTTGCTATTAAAAATGTTGAGGCTTAATTTAGTGCATTAGAAGAGTATGTAATATATATTCTTGTAAGTGTTTCCTTTAATTTTATTAATTTTTTATAAGGAAAATGTAAATGTTTAATATGATGATACCAATACCACCAAGATTGATGAGTGCTATGATTAGTCTTCGTATTTGCTAATCTGACAAATAATATGAAAACTATAAACAATTATGAAAAATTTCTGTAACAGTTTAAATTAACAATTTCTTTTTTACTTTCAGATTACCTGTGATATAAATTGTATACTATTTATAAATAAGGAACCAAAATATTTTACAGTTTTATGACAAACTATAGGCTGTTGTATGTAATGTAAACAGTGATGCATTTCTTTGTGGCTATCATTTATTTAATTTACACGGTAAGGAAAAATACTTATAAATGACCCAATTTTTATTACATTGACACAAATTATATTATTTTATTTTAATCAATGAGATATAATTTTGTTTAAACTGTGCAAAATACTGATCTATTATCTATTCAATCAAAAATAACATTCATTTAAATGATGAAATATGCAACCACCAAGATCTATGAGTGCCATGAATTGACTAGTATTTGCTATCTGAAAATTATTTTTTTAAATGTTTGCAGAAAAAGTATAGAAAGCCTTACCTTAATTATGTTATTTTGTGTTTCAGATTATTCAAATTCAATGGAAAAGAAACATTTTTTATCAAAGCAAAGTCAGGTACGTTTGTAATATTCATTTGTAACATTAAAGTAATGTTTACTTTGATGATGAAATATGCAACCACCAAGATCTATGAATGCCATGATTTGACTAGTATTTGCTATCTGAAAATTATTTTTTTAAATGTTTGCAGAAAAAGTATTGAAAGCCTTACCCTAATTATGTTATTTTGTGTTTCAGATTATTCTAATTCAATGGAAAGGAAACATTTTTTATCAAAGCAAACTCAGGTACGTTTGTAATATTCATTTGTAACATTAAATAATGTTTACTTTGATGATGAAATATGCAACCACCAAGATCTATGAATGCCATGATTTGACTAGTATTTGCTATCTGAATAAAATTAAAACGAATTAATTTTTAATTTTATTTAAGTCACATGTTAAAGTATAATTTTATATTGCAGAGAGTATATGGATAATCTAGTGGAATAGAGATTACAACATTATTTCACCAGAGTAGAATGACCTAATGAATGAAATATCAGGTATATTTAATCTTCTAATCATAATATTAGTATTTAGAAAATATAATGATGAAATAAGCAACCACCAAGATCTATGAATGCCATGATTTAATTTTAGTATTTGCTATCTGACTTAGTTGAAGTAGAACTTAAAATGTATTCTCAACTTACACAACATATCTAAGATAAAATATTTTATTTTTCAGAATGAATCCTTTTTGAACTATCAACTATTGCATTAAATACAGGTGAGTTCAATTTTTTATTTTTACAATAACAATATTATTATTAGTATTTTTGTCATTGTTACATAACAATTTATTTCGAATGATGATACATACAACCACCAAGATCTCTGAATGCTATGATTATAGTTGTATTTGCTAATCTGAATAAATTAAATAATAAAAAAATAAAAGAAAATCATTTTAAAAATTTCAATAATAAATCGCTTTTTTAATTTCCAGGTTTTATTCATAAGAATGTCAAAATAGAAATCCGACTGAAAATTTGATACTCCAAATTAATTTTGCAGTGGAAGATGATATTCAATTTTTAAAAGCAAATCCTAACAGTTACTTCAGGTAAATTTCGATTTATTTTTCATTACATTTCTAAATTTACCTAAACAATCATAGTGATGAAATTTAGCAACCACCAAGATTTCTGAATGCCATGATTATTCTGTATTTGCTATCTGATAAAAAAAAAACAATTATTTGTTCATAAATACTTTCAACAAGAAATAAATATATATTTTTATTTTGTTTTAGATATCTCAGAAGAATAATAAATTACAAGAGATGCATCACGAATTGTTAAGGATAGATGATTTTGGGATCAAGTACTACGCTTTTATAAACTGATACAATTTTACTTATAATATTAATATAAAATCAAAATTTGCTATTTTTAGCCAATGTTAATCGTTGCTGTGAAACTGTATTTTTGTAATGAATTTTATATTTGGATAAATATTTATTTAATATTAATTGTTGTATCATTTAATCTTTTTAATATCTTTACAATTTATACCTTGCTATAAAAACTTAATCTAATATTGTCATTTATTGCTTACATGTTTGAAGATGAACTTGTAGCTTTTTTAATTGGTACCTCTAGACTGTGTATTTCATTTTCATGTTTGCCTACTAAAATATTCGAGTTCAAAGATTACACTGAGCGATTAAAATATTTATGCTGTATTAGAGGTCGAAGTTTGTGTTTGGTAGACAATGTTTTACTTGCTTTATAAATAAATTTCAAATTTTATTTGTGAAACTTCATGTTTTTTATTATTCAGAGTAATGTTACTGGTGAAATCGAAAGAATGTCTCAGCGACCTGCGAAACAGACATTTTTATCAAGGTGATATTGTAAAGCGAGTAGATGATACTTCTGCAGTTTAAACGAAACAAATTCTTTGAATAAATTTAATGGACTAATTATAATTTATAATTAATTAATTTTCTAAATAATAATTTTTATTACACGTGTTTCTCTTAATCTTTTTTGATTGACTTTACAGAAATCGACATTTTAATTTACACAATAAATTTTGAAAAACATTAAAGCAAATGGTCAATCAAGCAATTAAGTTGATGTTTGTTTTGAATACGTAATATTATGGAGTATGAATAGACATTAATTATTTTACATTTTCTTTGAATTATTTAATGCACCTGATTAGAAGTACAAAACATACTTAACGCATACTTAATGAAAAAGAAGGGGTTTATGTCGCATTTATTAATAAATGAAATTCCTAGTTCATAACAAAGTGTTGCAAGTGCTTTTTAATGATTAAAAAAATAGCACAGTTGCAAACTGTTATATGACGTGTTCAAATCGTATTTAAAATTCAACATTTACGTACAACGAATTGTGTTTAATTCATAGTTTATTTACCATATTAGAACAATATATATTTAGAACAACCATTTTAAATAGTTCTATTTTAGTGCAAGTACTTTGACTTCCACAGTCCAAAAACAATAAGCAATGAATCTCAAACAGTGGTCTGGTAGCGACACAAAACACCTGAAGTTTTTCTTCTACTTATTTAAATTATGTGGTGTCCTGACGATCAGCTTAAAAAGCAAATTACCCACAGCTTCATTTCAGGATTCATCATCAATATTCAGCCGTAAGAAACTGGGAATCATTTACAATGTTTTTCTAGCGGTATTTATCTGCTCTGTCGGTTATTACAACGTCAGTTTCGCTTATGGTTATTACGACGGCAACGATCGATTAGAATTTGAGCGGATCGTCGATGCTTTTCAATCTTTCTTAGTAACAGTCACCGCCCTTTTCATCATTGCAATTTTCATTGCTCGACAGGACACATGCTTGAAGCTGGCTATTCAGTTAGTAGAATCATACAGGACTTCTAAATTTTTTATGTTCAGAGCTGGAGAAAGAAAAGTAAGATTATAAGCAGATAACCATTTATTTATTTACTTATTTATTGTAGATTATGCACACAGTTAGGGAACTTCATTCAACAAGGAGATCACTAAAAGGTGATGTCTTCTTTGTTGTACTTTTTTCCATTCCAGATTCTTATTTGTCACTTCAAGTAATTTATCTTAATTTTCAAACTTAACTATCCACAACCTGAAGGCATTATTGTCACCATCAAACTTAATTATCAACAACCTAAAGGCATCTTAATCATCAACCATAATCATAATCATCAACTTCAACCATCCACAACTTGTAGGTGCAATCACCATCATCAGTCTTCATTATCAGCAACCTACACCCTGTTGAAAATATCCAACTAGAAATCCACTTGGCATTTCCAGCTGGATTTTGCAGGTGAAATTCCAGCTGGATATTTCCAACAGGGCAGACATCTTAATCATCAACTATAACCATCAACAATCTAAAGGCACAATTTTAACTATGTACCCTGTGGAAACTAAATTTGTCAACTATCTTATAAAATACTATAAAAATTATGCAAATTTTATAAAATCCGATAAATTATTTATCATTTTTTATGCAGTTTTTGCACCACTTTATGGAATTTTATAAGATCCTTTCAATAGCGGTATTTTAAGTATCAACAAACTAAAGTATTTGGTCTAAATATCATATGTATTATTATGTTATTGTTAGAGAGGCTGCGGAGTAAAATTAATATTCGTCATATACGTAGTCACAATAACGATGCACTTAAGTACGATGCCTGCAGGCACATTCAGTATGATGATTTTCTTTATATTCACAAATTTCATGAATCTGGTGATCTACACCTTTTCCTTGCAATATTGCCTGGCATTGAGGCTCGTCGGAGAATGTTTCGCAGTTATCAACGATGCTTTACTGGGATTCAAGAACGAAAATACAATATCGGAGCCCAAGTATCTCGATTTGAAGATTATCGAGGGTGCGAAGATTCAACGGATAGCGCAGCTGCGCGTAGCTTACATGTCGCTGACGAAATTGTCACGGAGTCTCGGTCAATTCTACTCTTTACCATTGCTTGTGTGCAGCACCAATGCCTTCGTCACACTCATCGACTATTTTTACTATTCGATGAAACCCGTCGTACTGAGATCGTCTTATCAGGCTCCACTCGTCTTCACTTTGCATTGCGGATCGCAGGTGATTTTAACGTTCGTGTCGCTCGCGATGCTCACTTCGTCTGCCAGCGGCGTGGTTTCCGAGGTGGGTTTTGTAAAATTTATATTTTGAGTACGGAGACTGAAAAAAACATTCATTTTATTTTTAAGAGCAAACTTACTGGAGAAATCGTAAACGAGATTTTGGTCGACGTGCAAAACAATCAACTTGTGAAGCAAGTGAGATAATAGTGATTACCTGAATAGCACCAAACGTTTTTAAAGCATTTTAAGAAAGTTTGGTGCTATTCGGAAACGAGAATTTGTTTAACGTTTGTTTTACTGCTGTTAAATATTTCTTTTTTAGCTGAATCAATTTTCGAATTATTTGTTGCATAAGAATATTCAATTTACTGCTTTGGGTCTCTTTAATCTCGATGGACCCATGTTAATAGGGGTAAATAGGAAAGATATATATTTTGTGTCGTAACACTAGCAATAAATAATGATGCAACTTCAATTATATTTCAGATTATAAGTTCTATTACAACTTATTTAGTGATAGTATTGCAGTTTAAAGAAAGTGTTGCAACGACAGTAAATAATCAATAGTAGCTGAATAAAGGAAAGAGTATTAATAAATAAATAAATAAAACTATAATTTTTTTAATGCATAATTATCACAGACTGAAACAATTTGCTTATTTATGTAAGACCAAATGAAAGCTTCTAGTATCCCATGAGAAGCCTTATCCAGAGTATAAAAGTATTAAAAAATCAATAATTTATTATTCTCATTTATTCCTGTTTAAAACTAATTTTATAGGATTTAAATAAACATGCATTAGTTTATTTAATAATTTAAATGATTTTATCATATTTCTAGTTAATTATACGTCGATTGTGATGCAATAAAAAGTTTAGGAGTGACCAGAGGGGCTCTTAAATTACGGAACAGTAGAATGAGTCACGCAGTAGTCAGACGTGCGGCATTTGAATTATTACGCCGTAAAATGAGTCGCGGTATGTCAGGTAGATAATATCCAAATTAAAACGAAGTAAAATGAACATTGGAGTAATCAAACAGAGAATGTCTGAATTTACCTCAAAGTGATTAGACGATTTGTGAGGATTGAGGCGCAGTAGAATGAGTCGCGGAATGGCCAGACCCATTCTATCTAATTTCGGGTTTAGTAACACGAGTCACTGACTGGACAGTGATCGTCTTGAATAGATAATTAGATTTACGAATTATGAAGCAGTAGAAAGGTCAGATGTTAATTGTCAAATTCAGTAGAATGAATCACAGTATGGTCAGACAGATACTAAAAAAGCCGTTGTCAGGATTATGCTGTGACCTGATCAGTCTCTTTCATATATTAATTTAATTACTTCTTTATTAAACTTATTTTTATATTGATTTACATTTTTCCTATGTTTTATTCGTTAAATAAATTTATAAAATAAAAAAAACGTAAAAGTACTTGACAGCAGTATCTTAAGAACTTTTTCTTTTATATAAAAGCACAATCCTTACTGAGATATCCTTTATGAATGGACCGATGGCGTGACAAGTGTATTGGTGATTCAATTTTTACAATTTTTTTATAAAAAAATATTCCAAATTTACAATACATACGCAACTAAAAAATAAAATATCTATTTTATGTCTATTCACTATATTCTTAGACTCTCGTTTCGACATCGATTAGGCGTGACGATCGATTCATTTAATAAATTGCGTCATCACGATAAGCAGGTAAAAAAACAGTGATGAATATATGCAACGCTCATTCTCTCTAATTCTGTGTGTTTTCTTTTTCTATGAGTGACGAAGGGTACGATGTAGTTATTAATCAAACCTTTGTACCCATGTTTTATTCGCTGTAAGATAAGTATTACTTAGCAATTAAACTAATGTAGATAGTCTGCGTAGAGCGAAGGACATTCTACGATACTTAGGCGCAATAATGAGATCCACGTCGTGCGCATTATATTCCAAAGGGATTTTTTATTTTTTCAAAGTGACCGGCTTAAATCCTTTCAGTTTCGGTTTTAAAAAATTGAACAACATCAGCACATCGGCTCAATTGTACTTTAAATCTTCAAAAATCGGCGCAATTTATAACTTATTCTTAGTCTGCACAGTGATATCTTTGTACCCATTAAGTTTACGTATTTCCTACGGCTGCAAGAATTTCGCCAATAGAACAGAATTCGAGCTAACGATCGACAGTATCCAAATGGGGTTTTCCGCTTTTAATAGCGTCAGTATAATTATTATCTTCTGTAGTTGTCAAAGCAGTGCCATTACACTTGCTAATCGAATACTGGAATTCGCTGACCTTTTAAAATGCAATACGAAAAGATATATGGAATGTAAGGAGCTTTCAGGTAATTAAAAATTACATTCTGAGAGTTACGTCGGTATACACTGAGAGAAATGTTTTGGAAAAATTACTATCCAGTCTGGGAGTGCAGCCACAGACTGCATTTAGTGAAAAAATAACCATTCTGAAAAAACATTTCTCTCAGTGCATTTACAAAAAATAAATATTTCCTTTGCACAAAAATAAAATTTCATCCATGCTCATTATGCAGATTTATTTTTCAAAACAAAGAAAATCTTTATCTTCGCCAAGTTTACATTGCTATTGCTGCTGATCCCCACTGTCCTAACAGAATCGAATCCTTGGGTGGTTATGTACATGATCTTCTTGTTTACGTGTAATGCAGTCGTCAACGGCTGCTCGGTGCAGTTCAGCATGTGTTTGCAGATGATAAAGGACTTTTTCGGAATAATAAATGATAATTTCCTCGAACTAGTCAAGTCGGACGGAACCGAATCAATTTGCAATGGATTGAAGAGGGACAGATTCTGGTGTTTGCAAAGGCTGCATTTGATGCTCTACGAGATAATGGACGATGCATTGCGATTTTATTCATTGCCGATGCTCGTCACTACAACCCATGTAGTTGTTACTCTGGTTGTTTACTCGTATTACGTTGTTCAACCCATTGTTAGTGGATACCACAAACTAACGAGTTTCCAGTATGCACATTGCGTTTTTCAAGTACTCCAATGTGCTGTGTTACTTGGAATGCTCACGGGGTGTGTCACGCGAGTTATTCAAGAGGTGAGAAAAATTTCGTACTAAAAGTATATAAATTAATTTTGTAAATAAATTCATGCAAAAAGTATACACTCAATTAATTTACTCACAAATTTTACGTAATTCCTTGTATAATTAGAATAGAATATCATAGCTCTTTTAGTACATTTCAATATTTATAAAAAATATAAATGAATTATAGATAATAATGTGTGTATCTGTGTATAAAGTCTGTATTATATGGTTACCGAATATGCGATTATTTGAAAAAGAAATCTTACTTGAACCTAACATTTTTTGTAGAGCAAAAGAATAAATAAAATTCTTGCTAAGTGGCTGACGATAACTAATGATTACGCCGTCGAAAAAAAAGTAAGTACTACTTAACAAAATAGCCATAATAAAATCGTTAATAAATGGCGTTAAAAAATATGGTTACAGTTGATGAAGTTTTCAATTTATTTGCTGAATCAAAAAGTATCGTTTACTGTATTTAACCTATTCTCACTAGACAATTCTCTGTTAATATCGGTGAGTATCGATTCATCTATTCTTTGTTAACTAATTGAATCATTTGTTAAAATGTATTTGATATAATGTATTAGATTTTAGGTGCCATTATTACATATTTAGTTATAGTCTTACAATTTCAAGAAAATGATTAAATTACCAGGACTATCTAATAGATAAATTTCTTCTGATAAAATGTTTTTAATTTAAATGTACTTAACAAAATATAAATAAAATGTGGTAATTGTAATTTAATTAATTAATTAATTTTCATTCATTTTTTTTAAGAATTGTATAGCTTACTATAAATCTTAATTTAAATTTTGCTTAATTTCTTAGAACGAGTCTTGTTTAAATCAGATAAATCTACATGTTCTAACTCAGCAGACCAAGTTGAAGTCAGCCGGCCCTGACGTAGGGAACTTTATAATTAAGTATAACATGTCCTCTTGATTTAAACCACGTCGAAGTAGAAGGGTTTCACTACAATCAGTTCTGTAAAAATGATTTTACCCCATTCGAAATTGGTTTACCTCAAGGAGGCAAAATTGATATTTCGGTTATTTATTCGTCCGTTAAATTTTGCGCAACAAATTTTTCGATGATGAAGCTGAAACATAGTAAATAATGGTTCTGTATGATCTGATTTATTATGTACTTGGATCAACTAATTTTTAGCAACGAACGAAAAATGTTCATCGTGTTGAGTGCTTTGTTAATTTAGAGATTAATTTGGAAAGCATATATGAAAATACCCCACCACTACTCTTGATAGTGTGAATATTACATTTTACGAGCACGTAATCATCGTGCAAACGGCACATGAAAATAAATAAAAAAGTACTTCGATGCAATCTCGATGAGCATATGTTCAGAAATTACCCTTTTCATTTTCAAAAATCAAGTGAGATAATATCACGTCATTATTACTGAAATGGACATTAGTCAAAATACTTTTCGAAAAGAAAGTAGTAGTAGTAATAAGAATACTGCATCATGCAGGTAAAAAAAATTATTTCAACTCAATCATTGATTCTCTGCATTTTTTACTTCTTCAAACTGGTCGGTCTAGCAACAATAAAATTCAACGTCAAGTCAACAACAAACAAAACTCACCAGTTGTCTTTTAAACAGTCCAAACGCGGTTTTGCGTATAACATACTCTTAACCGCCATAGCAATTGCGACGAATATCTTCAGCATAACATTTTTGTACCAAATTGGCTTTGCAAGAAGAAGTAACTTCGAAAAAATCATCGACGCCCTTCAAAATGCGTACGCCCTTTGCACCACTGTGCTCATTCTGGTCATGTTCTCCTGTCGACAGAAGAAGATCATCGCCATATGCGATAAAATCACCGCAATTCTGGAGTAGTTCCGCGGTTCTCGCTGCAGATTTAAAAGGCCACAATAACTCCTTGAAACGCGACATTATCAAAACGTTTTTTACGTTCTTCGTCACTTGGCTCCTGCTGGTTATCACCTCGACGTCTTCTAGCTACCAAGTGATCGTGTACAACGTCGCAGTGTATTTGTGCGCTTTCATTATAACCTGCTTGCAGGTGCAATACTGCGTAATTTTACAGTTCGAAAAACATGTATTCCATGTAATTAATCAAAGTCTGCTTGTATTGTCCCGAAGAAGGTGTCGGACATGGCAGTTAACCCCGTGCGTTAAACCTAAAAGCGAAAAATTAAGGAATCTGCAAGAATTGTACTCGAGGCTCTCGAAATTTTCGCAGGATTTATCGGCGTTTTATTCTCTGCCGATGTTAATTTACATTGTTCACATTTACGTGGCATTGATAAGGTATGGATATTACATCGTCAAATCGATAACTTCGAAGGATGATTTACCTTATATTGTGTATGTACATTGCTACTGCTACGTGATTTTATATTCCATTTCGTTGATCAACTTGACTGTCACCGTTACAAATACTGTACACAAGGTAAAATATTACGTCATCCTTTACCTTTGCCGTATTAAATATTATATAAATATAATATTTGAATTATTAAATAAATAAATAAATTACATTTTTTTAAGAGTAAAAGGACAAAAGAGATTGTAACCGACTGTGTAGAGAGTTTTGAAAATGATCAAATCGATAAACAAGTAAGTTTTAGAAGTATTATTATTTCTGCATTCATAAAAAAAAATTAATAATTTTTCTATGAAATGCAGGTTAAACTATTTTCAAGTGCTTTACACTACAAGACTGTACAGTTTAATGTTTTCAATCTTTTTTCGCTGGACGAATCTTTACTAATATCGGTGTGTATAAAAAAGGAAACGTAAACACTTGGTGGACTTTATTTTCTTAAATTGTACTAAATGGTTTGACTTCGTTTTACAGGTAGTAGGATCTATAACTACTTACTTGGTGATAATTCTGCAATTCAACGATAATTAATTTTAGTAAATTTTCTAACTGATATTTGTATATAATTTAGAACTTCTTGTTTGTGAAAAAAAACAATTAACCAGTGACATTTTTTCAGCGAAATTTTTTGATAAATGTATAATTTTTTTTATAAAACATGAATATTTTAATAAACAATTACATTTTGTTAAAAATGTCTTTTGCTGATGTGGCGGTTTCTTTGAACCAATTAACTGCGAATTCATTAACTATACTGCTAAATGTTCATTTATGTACTGAAGTTCATCAAACAAATTTTCATAATTATCGATCATAATATTAAGAACACGTCAAGCATAATATTCTGGTTAATTTCAAGGCAATTTGGCGATAAAATTTATCGCTCGCAGCATCAATTGTTAAATTCTTCGTAAACAGGGAAAATACTGGCCTTTTTTATTGAACGTGTAAATTACGGTAAGATCAATATGTACCGCGAATGAAGGTGTTTCACAATGGAGTCTAATCTACGCATTCATTTAACTTTAAACTTTTGTAGTTGAATACATAGAAAGACAATAAAAGTTTAATAAAACGTACTAATTTTTATTATAAAAAGTTTAATGGAATTGTCTATTACAGTCAATTAAAGTAGTAACTTTTTTAGAGAAACTATTATAATTAATTGAAAAATTAAAGAACTTTGAAAATTGTGTTAAATATTATGTTCAACAGTAATCTCGACTTTGAGATTAAGAGAACAATTCAATCATTGCTCCATTGAGTTATTGACATAATTATGATTTTATAAGGTACATTTGTTGTTATAAAGTAATTAATTAATTGCTTAATCTTTCGATGTTATTACATGTCTACAATATGCACCATGTGTTAAAAAAAATTGTTATTGTCGGCGAATAGTGCGTACGTTTTACTTATATAATTAAAAGAAATTTATTATGACTTACAGGTAATCAGAATATTTTGAATAAATATTTAAGCTACAGTTTAACAAGCAACTAATTTTCTACAATGACAAATCTAGAAGTCTCCGAAGTTGTTTTAAAAGAAATACAACCATCATACAAAATTTTACTGCTCTCCTGATTTCTTCAAATTAAAAGCAGTAATCATGTTCATTCAAAAGTACTGGTCGTACGTCACTTTATTATCATGCACATTTTACTTTTTCAAATTACTGGGAATAGCAACCGTGAGTTTGAGCACGAAATCACTGAAAAACAGTGGAACAGTTTCTCCAATCTTTCAGCCCTCCAAATTGGGAATCCTGTACAATTTATTCTTACTGATCATCGTGTCCTTTTCCAATGTTATCAGCATTATAGAGGTGTATAAGAAAAATTTTTCCGAACAACTGAAGTTCGAGAAGACCGTCGATGTCATACAAGATTGTTTTTCGTTGTGCACTTGCACCCTATTGCTGATCACATTCTGCGTTCAACAGCGCGAGATGATCGAAATAGCACATACAATTAATTCCCTTCGGCTGTCGCTGTTGATTTTCGATAATGGACGTTTGAACAGCAAAAGTTTAAGGAAAGAAATTATAATCGTGTGCTTTGCAGTGAACCTAATTTCGTGGTTTATACTGTTAGTCACTTCGTCCACGTTCTCAATTCGAGTCTTCTTCATCAATTTGGCCATTCACTTTAGCGTTTTTATTATGAACGCATTGATGACGCTTTACATAATTGTCTTGAGCTTTATTAAAAATATGTACAAAGTGATGAACAACGGCTTGCAGGAGATATCTACACGAACGGAAAAATGGAACGAATTTCAGTTTGTAAATTGCCAGAAGCAGAGATTGATGAACCTTCAAAAAGTACATGCTAAGCTCAGTAATGCCACCTGCGAAGTGTCAAGAATATTCTCCTTTCCGATGTTTCTCTGCAGTATTAACAATTTTCTAATGTTGATTCTGAGCGCCTACTTTATTGCAAAATTTACGCTGTTTGGACAAACTTTTCATTCATTACAGACGTACATTCATTACTTCTGTCACTTTATTGTAAATCTGCTCCCTTTGATTATTTTGACGAATTCAGTATCAACTACTATCTTCGAGGTATAATATTACAATTTTTTTAATTGACATTAACAAATTTTTTATTGTAAAAATCTACGCGAACCACTTCTCGGCAATTCATTTCTGACTTTTTTCATAATTGTAGAGCAGAAAAGCTGGAAAAATTTTGACCAGTTGCTTAGAAATTCACAAAAACGAAGAAATTGCAAATAGCGTAAAATAAAACAACAATCATCTTACCTACAAGGAGAGAAACGTTCTAGTAAAAATTACTATACTTTTTTGTAATGCAGGGGCAAACTCGAAAATAAAAAAGTTTACTAGAAAGCATATAGTGAAATTTATTGTAAGTTCAGCAAAATTTACTATAATACTCGTATAAATTTTACTATACATTTGTAGTAATTATTTTTATTTATCAAGTCGGTTCCTGCGTTACAAATAAGCAGTATAATAATTTTTACTAGAACTTTTCTTTCCGTGTACATGAGTGCCCTAATTCACATTATCAATTTCTTATTCTTTATTTCAGGTGGAATTTTTTTTAAGCTATTTACCCCATAGCAATGTGCAATTTAAAGTCTACGATCTATTCTCGTTGGATCAGTCACTGTTAATATCGGTAAGTACATTAATTAAGCAAATTAATAAACTTAATAAACATGACTTTACAATTTCATATAATTTGTATGATGCAGTTCGTAGGTTCAATTACTACATACTTGGTAATACTTTTGCAGTTTGAAAAGCCGAGCTCAACAAAAACAAATCAAACTATTTCTGACTAATAATTTTGTACAAACAAATATATATATGACGCAAAAATAAATATTTATTTTTGTACAAAAATTTATGTATAACTCAGACAAAAAGAAGCATCATCAGTTTACCTTGTCTAAATTAGGAATTGTGTACAATATATTTTTGATATTTGCATTGCGGGACTACTCAATTATTTAGCTTTTAATTTCATATGTCAAAACAGTATACACTTGTCATTCGGCATCTTACAAGTATGAGTATTTTATATGTTTAAAATACGTGAAACAGCAAAGGCATTATCATTATTACTTACTCTAACAAGGAGAAATTATAGACTTAGCTAACAAAACGAAACTCACCCAAGAAGCGTCAATATTTGACCCGAAGATATCCTTCGCAGATACAGTGAAAAGTGATATAATAAAAATGTTGTTTGCCAACTTTATTTGTCGGTTGTCATTGATCTTCACCTCCGACTACAGATACCTTGACATTTTTTATTCTCAGCTTTATTTTTTTCGTACCAAAATTTATAACTAGTTCCTTGAGAATGCAATAAAATTTAAAGCGAATAAAATAATAACAAATTAAAAATTTTATTCAAATTTAAAAGAAGCGAAATAGCTATAAGTAATAATTTAAGTTTTAGCAGATTAATCAATCTTGCAATTATCTCTTATGTTGTAATTTGGAATATCCTAGACCAATCT
This sequence comes from Sycophila sp. Sp_5, assembly GCA_018906775.1. Classification (NCBI taxonomy): domain Eukaryota; kingdom Metazoa; phylum Arthropoda; class Insecta; order Hymenoptera; family Eurytomidae; genus Sycophila; species Sycophila sp. Sp_5. The sequence continues at coordinate 6,618,567 of JACCID010000002.1, read as the reverse complement.
TTATGTTATACAGTACGCACGTGCATTTTGCAAACAATTACTTCTTTTAAGTAAATGTAAAATAAATTACTTTTAGGTCATAAGTTTGATTGCTGCATAGATCAATAATAATTAATACTAATTTGTTCTATATTTAGTAAGGCACAATAAATAAAACAGTAATTCACGAAGCAATTATTGTACTCTTTTAAATGTTTTGTTGAGTAAATTCCATGTCATTCATTCACTTACGTAGTTCAATTTTGGACATTCTCTCAAAGCAACAATAGCAGTGTATTATAATAAGTAAATATTTTAAAATAGTAATAATTTTTTTAAAATTATAAAACATTTTGTAATAATAAGTTTTTTTTGTAAAATATAAATCAAAGTAAAACAATTTTGCACGCTACATGAAATATAATTTACAAAAAAAAATGGTTAAAATTAAAATGAAAGAAATTAAGAAAAAAATAACGTATTCAAGAATCTGCAAGTGGATATTTTATGCGCATAAATTTTTTGGAATAGCAACAATCAGTTTATCAACGGCATCCTCCAACTCAAAGAAACAACTAAAATTTTCTTCTTCTAAATTAGGAATTGCTTATAATATTTTCGTCATCAGCATCGTGGGTACATCAAATTATCTATCTTTGAATCATATACACTTCCACAACTTATCGGCAACGGCTGAGTTTAACACAATAATCGAATTGTGTCTAAATGTATCTGTGTTGGTCACGAGTACTTTTATATTGATTTATTACATAATCCGTCAAAGAAAGATGTTATATTTAGCTAATAAAATCAAGTTGATTTTAGAAACGTCAACATTTATTTACACTACATCGAATGCAGACACTTTAAAAAATGAGATTCTGATAGTTTTGTTTATAAATTCGATTTGCTGGATATCGATCATCCTTACGTCGGGTGTCACGAATTTTGATGAATTCATTTCCAATATTGGCCTTGTCGTGTCCGAATCAGTAATCAATATATTTATATCACAATATTGCCTGATATTGTTGTGTATCAAGCACTTTTTCAAAAAGATAAACAAAGGTTTGCAAGATGTTACAACGACATCTGATACTTATAACGTTGGACTTTATCAACTCAATAAGCTAAGAGTACAGCAGTTAAACAGATTTACCTCACTGCTACACGCATTTTCAAAGGACATATCAAACTTTTATTCTCCAAATATGTTTCTCATTATTATTCATGCTTTTACAACTTTAACTGTTGCGACTTATTACATAATGTACCCTACGTTACTAAACAAAAAAATTTTAAAAGTATCTACGTTAACGTACATAGTTTGCCACTTTATTTACTCCTTCGCTTCGATACTATTTTTAACGACATCAGTATCGTATACTGTAATAGAGGTAAATCCTAATTTAAGAGTCAATGAATTTTAGAGTATATATAAAAAGTATTATAAATAAAGTCTTTCAAATTATATTACAGAGTAAAAAAACTGGGACAATTATAAATGATTTCAGTGCAAATTACAATGTGGAAGTTAGGAAGAGAGTAAGAATAAATTTAACTGTATAGCTTTAATCATCATTTTAAAAAAGTATCTCATTATTATTTGTTTACAGATTAATCAATTTTCAAATTATCTCCTTCATAATAATGTAGAATTTAAAGTATTTGATTTATATTCACTAGAGCAATCTTTACTCGTGACCGTGAGTGTATTATGATAAACTTTTTTACAAAAATATACTGGCTTCAGATATTCATGTCTTGTTATTTTGCTTTCAGATTGTAGGTTCAATTACAACATACATGGTACTTCTTATTCAGTTTCAAAATGTTTCTTAGAACTTCTACAATATTGATGTTATAATTTAGTAATAGTAATAAGAAAAAATAATTATTTAATTAAAAGAAATATTTAACAATTATTGAAGTAAATATTTACTTAAATTTACTAAATTGGTCTATCAATACACCTATAAAAATTTATTTTTTCTAATAATTTTCATTATTTTTGTTGGATTCTCGTTTTACCTAAATCCAATTCTTTACACTAAAAAAAGGACGACTTTACGAAGAGTTTTTGCGTTAAAGTAAATATCAATTTATTTTTTTATTCTATTATTGTTAAATTGTTCTTTAATTCACTGAAAATAATGTAACAAATGCGTAAATTTTGTTTATGTATAATAAACAAGTATAGCCATAAAAAAATCTGCATTAACAATTGAACTGACTTCCAATTCGAAAGTATGTTTGAGTGGGTCGAATTTAGCTTTACAAATTATCCGATCAAAAGATACGCGGTAATCAACCATATGCTTCCGATGTATTCACTAAAACTCTACGTTTCACTTAACCCGATAACATTCATTTTTTGAAAATAATTTGCTGTATTACAATCTTTATCAAATGCATCTTGAGATGGGCATCGGAAAATCGATAATACACGCGAAACAGATGTTATCAAATTAGATTTTTGGAAAAGGAAATGTATTATTACTTTTATCATCCACTATGAAATGGTTTCATATTATTTTGACAGTTTTAAAGTGTAACTACATACAATATGTTTAAACATTACTCTCCTGACAATGTAACCTTTTTAAAATGTGTATATTACTCAATCAAAACATTTGGATTTTTAACGCCGAGCTTAAACATAAAATTCTCTAAAGGTAGCGACAATAAAAATGCAGTGGAACACATTTTTTTCACCTCATCCAAACTCAGTATAGCGTACAATCTGATTCTAATTTGTTTCATAATTAGCCTAAATTACGAGAACATCGAGCTTGTGTATAAAAGTAACCTCGTGATAAATAATCAGTTTGAAAAGTTGATTGACGCTGTGCATTTGATAATTTCGGTCATCACCTCGATTTACATCGTCACACTGAATTGCTATCAACATAAGAAGGCAGTTGCACTGGCCAACAGGATCAATGCCATCAGGGAATCATACGGGAAGAAAAACATCCTGAAAAAAGATGTCCTCAAAATACTGATAATAAACTTCTGCACCACCGCAGTGATGGCGGCCATGACACCACGCCTTGATGGATTTCGGTTGACCACTTATCGCGTAGCCCGTATTTTCCCTGCTTTTGTGATAAATTCGGTGTTGTTCCAGTACACTTTGGTAATGAAGTTGATGAGGCGCTTATTTCAAGCGCTCAACGAAAAATTGATGGATACGATGAAATCTGATCGCATCTGGATCTGCAAAGTAGGTCTTGGCAATCCTTATCATCGCCAAGTCGACAGACTGTTGCATCTGCGGTATCTGTATTCTTTGCTAAGTGATGCGTCAATAGAAATATCCAGGTTTTATTCGCCGGCAATGTTGGCTTGTTCGGTAAACGTGTTTATGACGTTGACACTGTTCGGATACTACGTTGCCAAACCCATTGTTCTGTACTGCGAAAATTTCTCTACAATAATCTACGTACACATTATTTTCTATATGATAATGTACATTGTTTCGCTTATTATTCTGACAAACTCTGTTACTGATACAATACTTGAGGTACGTTTCTTTCTACACGTCTAATAAAATAAACAAAACTATTGCCAATGCAAGAAAAACTGATGGGAAAGTTTACTCTAAATTAAATCTAAGTTGTTTTTATTTTTACAAGAGGACAGTCAACACTTTTTTTAAATACTAAAATTACGTAATAAATAGCAAATGTTTAGAAGTAGAAAATAAATTATGTTTTAATTAAAGTTTTAAAAATGTTTCATTGATCATGAAACATTTTTATTGTATCTTCAGTTGCAATATATTGTAATATATAATACATTAATTATTTTTTTCTGTTAATAGAGTAAGAAGACAGGAGAAATAATAAATGACAACATGGGAAATTCTGAAAATACCTACATTGTCAAAAAGGTAAGAACTCTTCAAACCACACGGAGAGAAATCTTATATTAAAAATTACTATATCATTTCTCTCCTTGCATATAGAATGTAAATGATCATAATAATAATTATGTTATTTATAGATTATTGCACTAAAATATTACCTTTTTTTGTTACAGTTGAAACAATTTTCAAATTTTTTGCTTAATAAGGATATTCAGTTTAAAGTGTTCGATCTTTTTTCATTAGACCAATCTTTGTTAATTTCGGTAAGTAGTGATTATTTGCTTGTATTTTTTACAATTGTTACGTCGAATATAAACAGTTATATATGAACATTTTTAGTTTACCAAATCGATCACAACGTATTTGGTTATACTACTGCAGTTTCAAAGAAACAACACTTCACAACTATGAAGCAAAAATAAATATAGAAATAGAACAATTTACTGAATAAATAGAATTTGTATTTAATTGTTCTCTTTCTGTAAACTTCAAAGTAAATATTAAGAAAAGTTCCTCTAATGAAACATTGTGAATTGCATTTTTTGTATGCACTACTATGATCACAAATTGCGAAGGTATACAATTCGTTTATTACAATAAAAATGATGACTGAACTTGTATGATGTGAGTTTGCGAATATTAAAATATTCAGAAGTGTAATAGTGTCAAGTGTACCATCATTACTTCTTGAACATCGGTTGATCAATGCCGTAGGAATTTAGTAAATTCCGCCAGTAAACTTGGTCTATTTTCCATCAGGATACAGAAACATGACTATAAAATGGACAGATAATAATTGCAAAATTTTATTCATGGGTATATTCTATATATTTAAAATAGGTGGCGTGGCAACGGTGACTTTGACTGTCACATCGAGAAAAAATAAAAATTTCAAGGTATCATTCGGCGAATCTAAACTCGGAATTTTATACAACATATTGTTAATTTGCATTGTATTCGTTCTCAACTATTCCAATGCGATCTTTTTGTACCACTTTAAAACTTTGGAAATAACAGATGTTATTAAATTAAAAAAGCTGCTGCAGTATCTGCAAGCAGTAACTGTATTTTGTGTGAACGAAGCATTACTGGTGATATTTTGCATTCGCCAGAGAAGCATAATTGATCTCGCATATAAAATTAAAGTTATTCGAGAAACAGCTATGCTGGTTGTCGATACGTTGCATTTGAAGAATGAGATACTGATGAAAAAAATCTGGAAAATAGTTTTGCTCAATGGAATCGGTACAATGGGAATGCTAGCAACATCCCCATTAAATTCTATTAAACTAGTTATTTATAATGTGGTCTTTTATTCGTGTACAATTACGATTCAATTATTGCTGATGCAGTATACCATCTTCCTCAAACTCGCGAAGCACATTTTTGAAGCGATCAATGATAAATTGTTGGAAATGACAAAGGATTCACTGCACCAAGCCTGGCCAGTTGGCTGTCGTAAAACGGAAATATTGATTAATTTACAAAATTTGTTCTCTCGTCTTAGCGATTTGTCACTCGAGTTTGCGGAATTTTATTCTAAACCAATGCTCCTGGCAGTTTTATATTTATTTTTGACGTTCTTGCATTATATTTACTACCTTGCGGTTTACGCTATTTCCGGAATGAACACTTTCTACCAGCTCCACGTGTTCGTTCACAGCATCTCTGTCCTGATTCTAAATTTAATTTCTATAATAACGCTGACAAAATCTGTGACGGATACAATTAACGAGGTAATGTGCATTTATTTTCTTCATTATACATTTTATCCCTGGTAAAAATTGAATATTGTTTCTAAAAAAAAAAGAATTTTTTAACTATATTTGTGCTAGCGTGTAATGTATTTTAATTTGTAACGCGATTTCTATCAATGTTTACGTAAAGAATGTAGAAATTTACAAAAATTTTCTTTATTTAATTACAGTGTAAAAAAACTGGAGTTATTGTAAATGATGCTGTTCAAAACGTAGACAACGACGAAGTATTTATGAAAGTAATACCACATCGTTTATTTAAATACATTAATAAACTATCAGTTAAAATATTTATTATATCTTCAATTTTCTTTATCAGTTGAATCAATTTTTTTACTATCTGCTACACAAAAAAGTGGAATTTAATGTGTTTGGCTTGATTTCATTGGATCAGACTCTACTTACGGCCGTATGTATTTAAGTTACTATTTTAAAAAAATTATATAAATTTATTTTTAAAATAGTTTTCTTATAGTTTGTAGGTTCAATAACTACGTATTTAGTTCTTCTTTTAGAGTTTCAAAGCATACGTACAAAATCTTCAAATAACACAAATGCTTAAAGATTTTTTAAATGTAAAAAAATCTTCTAATACAACCTTATTAATTATTCATAATTAATCAATTTCGATTCAACTATAGATTAGTCGCATAGCCATGAAACATGAATTCCAAACACAGTTTGACATTGATGAATGCTATTTATTGAGGACCTGTTCGAATCAAGAGAAAAAATGTTAACTTTGATTAATTGAGTGTCATTTCGTGGTTATTGCAACTTATTACTTAGCACTTAACTGGCAAATCAATAATTCCCATAATTGATCGAGAATTCACTGTACACTTAACGTCGAGTAAGATATTGCGTGGAATTAGCATGCATCTGAAAAAATCCAACGCCCACAAAATTCCTTACTTTAAGTGTTTGTTCTACTTTTTTAAAATGACAGGGGTAGCCACTATAAGTTTCCAAGTGAAATCTCAGAACAACATTCAAAGTTTCGTATTCAAACATTCGACCGTCGGTATACTTTACAACGTATTCTTCATAATTTCACTTGCGATCATGTACGCACTGGTTGTGATAAACACTATAAATAGTAAAATAGTGGCGAGTAGAGTTAAATTCGACAAAATAATCGATTATACTCACACCGCGGTGGCATGCTTCGCTGCAGCGTTCATCTCGGTCATATACTCCGTACAGCAGGATAAGATTTTAAACATTTTGGATAAGGTAAAAAATCTGGACGAAGTGACGATGAAGTTAGAACGTCGATCTTTGAAGGGTAGCGGGATGAGAAATTCCTTCGTCGTGAACATCGCCATTTGGTTGGCTATAATTGCAACTTCCGATTTTTACGGATTCAAATACGTTTTGTACTACTTTTTTATCTACCTTTGCAATTTGACCATCAGCAACGTCTTGATGCAGTACAGCATCATGTTGAAATGGATGCAACGGATATTGCAAGTGATAAACCGAAGCCTTCTTACTTCACCGAAAAAAATCTTCAGCACAGACAGGGTGGCTGTCCTCAGTGAAATTATGGATTTCGTTAAGGAAGACAGGGTCTGCAATTTTCCGCAACTTCGTAAATTGTACGTAAAACTGAGTGAAGTATCGGAGGAATTGTCAGAATTTTACTCGCTGCCTATGATCGTGTGCATGACCTACATATTTATCACTATGATATACTTTGCACATTTAGTAACGAAGCCTATGATACTGGACAACACTCACTTGAATAATAGACAGATCTGTCATTGTTACTTTCGAATATTGTATTACATCGTCATTTTGGTGATCTTAACAAGATCAGTAAACCAATTAATCTTGGAAGTAATAATTTTAATATTTCGAGCAATTGATATAGTTTTCTTGATCCTTAAACACTTTTATTTTTTTTTTGTAGAGCAAAAGAACTGGAAAAATAGTAAATATAAAGATATGTGACTTAGAATATCATCGAATCAGTTTAAAGGTACTAATTTTGTATTTATTTCTACTTCCGTATGAATTGAATATATTAAAACCATTTTTATTGTCGTCAGATGTATCAATTTTCAAATTACTTGCTACACAACAATTTTCAATTTACTGTGTTTGGATTATTTTCGCTTGATGAAACTCTGTTGATATCCGTATGTATACAAATGAATACAAAAATGATATTTAAATATTTACTATCACTGTACGTAACTAATTTTTAGATTACTGGTACGATTACAACATACTTAGTAATATTTTTGCAATTTCAAAATAATAATTACAAACATTGTTAAGTTTTTTAAAGAATACAATCGTAAAATGAAGGTCTCCAAAAGTCCAGAATTTTAAGGTGAAATAAAAGATAGAAGTTGATGTGAATGAGAAAAATTTGTAGTATTGAAGTTAAATAAACGTAATGTTAAACAAAATTTAATACTGTTACAAATTTGCTGTTTTTCATTCTCCTGTATACAAGCAGTCATAATAATTTAGATTGTACTGTGTCACATTTAAAATACTGTCAGCGAATTATTGCTGCAAATCTGCATTAAATATTTCTGTATCAAAATATAGTAGATTCTTCGATAACAATTAATATCCTTTCTCTATAATTCTGAATAAAATCATTGAACTTCTTCTGGCGATGACTTGATAGATGCCTAAAATAATTTTTACAGTCAATAATCTTTATTTAACTTTCAATTCAATTATTCAGAGAATTACTCACAGATTTAGCAATACTCGTTAAATGATGAGCCATTGCGTTACCAGTTTTCTGTACCATATTGAAGAAGTGACCGTTCTCTTGCTGGAGCAAGTCATAAGGATGCCCGAATTCAACAGCTTCGCCCTCGTTTATTACCAATATTTTATCACTATCCATTATGGTATTTAATCTATGAGCTACAGTTAACACTGTACAATCCTTAAATTTATCTCTAATTGTTTTTTGTATAAGTGCATCCGTGGTTGAATCTATACTAGCAGTAGCTTCATCCAAAACCAATATAGTGTTCTGTTGAAGAATGGCACGAGCCAAGCAAATAAGTTGGCGTTGACCCAAGCTGAGATTACCCCCATCTTTATCGATCATGAATCCCAAAGAGGTAAAAGATTTTTTAAGTTGGACATCATCAAGTGCCGACCATAGAGAAGCATCATCAAATTGATTAACAGGATCCAAATTCGTTCGAAGTGAACCAGAAATTAGGAAAGGATCTTGGGGAATAATAGAAATTTTCGATCGAAGATCAAGCAAAGCTTATTGACTTTGTATCTATATCGTCGATAATTATAGAGCCATCGATTTTTGCTAGTCGGAAAATTGCTCCTATCAATGATGATTTTCCTGCACCAGTGCGTCCCACAATTCCTACCTTGATTAATCATTGATTAGTATTTCATTTGTGTTCTTCTAAGTCATGAAAAATATTATTCTTACCTTTGTTCTAGGTTCTATTACAAAGTGAAGATTCTTCAAAACAGGCTCTACATCCTCTGAATAACGCAAATACACGTTTTCGAATTTCAATTCGCCCTTATTTGGCCAGTGATTCGGTATTTTTGATGGAGTTTCACTCTCGAATAAAATTTCTTGGTCCAATTTAGTGAATTGAACCATTCTCTCCACGTTAGTCATAAAACCAAGAGCATCGGCAAATTGCCTCATTGTGTATTGCAATAGTGTTGCAATGTTAAGCACATTAGTGAGAATGTAGCCCGTGTCACTGGCATAAATTTTATTTTTAATTAGAAGACATCCATACGCCGCAATTGCAAAGAAGACCGTCACTATCAATTGCAAACTTAATCCATTCGCCGCTGCCATGCAGGAGGCAATGTAAACAACACCAGTGTGTCGATCCTGTTGAAAGTCGAAAATGTTACCAAGTTTTTTTTTAATGTCACAAGATCGTACTGTTAGTAAACCGTTGATGGTAGAAGCGCCGATTGATAAGACAGGACTCTTAGCTGAAAAGCAAAAAACTTTTTTAGAGATATTTGAAGTGCGTTGATTTTTTTTGTAAGTATATAGCATTCCCAGTTGGAAATACCACATGGATCCATATAGATTCCACGTAGATCCACATGGGCATTTTCTAATGGGTTTATATTACCATTTCCTTCCTGTCTATTAACAGCTTGTATTGTGAAAATATACAACTTTGTTAACTTCAAAAAAATGAATCCCATTATAAGAATAGGAAAAATATTCCACCAGTTTATTATTAGGATTGGTATAATTATGGTAAAAATACTAATAAATCCTGTTGTAGCCTCGAGGGTTGCCTTAATTAACAGTTCATCAGCAGTTCCGACATCTTTCGAAAATCTATTTAATATTCTTCCTGTATATTTATTAAAATTTGTAGGATTTAAAACGAATTATTTTTCTTCTAATAGGGAGAGATAAGTAATAAATAATGTTTTACAGGATTATTCATACCAGAAGTGTTAATTTGAAAGAAGCTTATCGGCGTCTTCAATACGCAAGAGAACATTTTATTATGAATGTTTTTGCTTGATTGAAGGGAACGCTCCCAGAATAAAAAGTCGCCAATTATGGTCAAAACCACGCCTCCTCCAATGAGTGCACCACAAATTAATAAAGACTCTTTAACGTATTCGTAATCGAGGAACTGATAGTCTTCGGTAAACATGGCACTGCCATTATAATTTCTCATGTCCATTTCTCCTTTTTTCGTCCTATCAAAATTTAAAAAGAAAGGCATCTTTATTATGCACTATAAAGGAATAAATTTTAAGAAATTACAATATTCAATTATAATATACCAAGCTATTATCCAATAATCAAACACAGCCAGAATTACTTTAGATATGGCAAAAACTGTCATTATTATAATTACTACTAATAGAGAACCGCTAGATCGAACATATTCCCAGTAAACTGATTTCGCAACATATCCCTTAGCGACAAGTTCTTCATTTTCCTGGGCTTCCTTTTCATCAATTTCTTCTTTCTTTTCCGCGACTATAACCACAGTCTTTTCATTGTTAAAATTATCGTCTTCTTCATTCGTTGATTCATCTATTTCAACGTTTGTAGGTATATAACTGACGTGTTGATTATCCTTACAAAATGCTGAGAAATCACCTTGAAAGTCTACCATTCCCTAAAATAAACCAAATTAACAGGGTTTAAAAAAGAGTAAATGACAATCGTTTGTGTAAACTGTAATTATAGTTAATTCATTACGTTATTGATGGCAATAATATTATCAGCGTACTGTAAATGCTCACTATCATGTGTAACTAAAATTCGAGTTTTGTTCTGTAAATATCCATTGATACAATCTTCAAATATCTTCCTATTAACGTGGATGTCGACAGCAGCAAGAGGACTGTCCAGCAAATAAATGTCGGCGTCCTTGTAAATTGCTCTAAATTGATTATTTAAAAATAAACGTTCTACAATCGCTTAACAATCGCATTTTTTTAAATTGAAATTGACATAAATGCAACAGTACCTTGCCAGATTCACCCTTGCACATTGTCCGCCACTCAGAGCGATTCCTTTTTCACCTACCAAAGTTTTGTCTCCGTACGGCAACAGACCAAAATCTGAGATAAGAGCACAAACTTCCGTAACCCTTCTGTATTTCTCTTCGTCGTACTTGTCGCCCAAAAGAATATTTTCTCGGACAGAAGCGGGAAAGAGCCATGGTTCTTGACTAGCGTAAGAAACTTTGCCGCAGGTGCTGACCGTTCCAGAAATTGGCGGAAATTCACCAAGGATAAGTTTCAGTAGGGTACTCTAAAAAATTATCCAGGAAGTAATTTAAGCTGCTTCAGATCATTGCATTCTGAAAGTTATACCTTTCCACCCCCTACTAATCCAGTAACGGCGTGCAACTTATTAGAGTTAAAATCAATGCTAATGTCCTTCAAAATTTTGGTTTTCGAATCGGCAGTACCTCTACCAGCCACCGTTGCATTTTTAATTGACACTGCTATTTCGTTACTTTGAGATTCTATTTTCGTGACATACGGATTCACTTCATCGAGCAGTAAAAATTTCTGAAAGGAAAGTATTCTAAAATATTCCATTACACGTACATTAAGATATAAATTATCCTACCTCGATTCGCTTCATCGATACTTTCACATCCGCTCCCAGTTGAATGCAATTCGAGCAATGTATTATGAGCGTCATTAACAAAGTAATTAGAAGCTGTGCTATGGACACAATTTTTTCAGCCGTAATCGTGCCATTTATTAAAGTGTATACTAAGATCGTTACAAATGCCGAGAGTCGATCGACGACTAAGTTCATAGTACAAATTGCCGCATTTATGTAAGCAATTTTCATTTGTACTTTTATTTCTCGTCTGAAAGCACATTGGAGAAACTAAAAACAATTTTTCAATCGGCATTTCACTTCATTTATACAAACCTTCTCGCAGCATAAACCAGTGCTTCGAACGATTTCTCCCACACGTACATTTTTATAGTGCGTATACCGTCTATAATTTCAGTGATGATAGAAATCCTCTCGTCTCGCCTCTTCGCCAATTCAGGTTTAAATCTTTTCAAGAGTCGGTACAAACAACCTGCAAATTGATGAGAAACTATCGCATTAACAATCGGTCTGATATACATTATAATATAATGTAGTTTACCTTGCACTGGCATGCTCTGAATCATCATCAAGACAATTCCAATGATAGCAACGGCACCAACGTCTTGCCACATCAAGTAGGTCGTTGCCAATAATTGCAGCGGTGCAATGATGGTGTACGACAATGACAAAGCGAAGTAATCAAATTTGGCAACGTCGTTTGAGATTAAATTAATTATCGATCCTTTTGTATTCTGATCGATCGCCAAGTAGGATAGTCTGGTGATCTGCAAAATGAAGGGTTAATATTTTTTTCTAAGCGAAAAGCAGAAAAATTGCACCTTCTTAAAAACAAGCGAGGAGACTGCTATTCTGGCCTTCATCCCTGTTTGATTCAACAAAACGTAAGCATGACGATACATGAACGACTGGACAAACATTGTCGCTACCATAAACGTTGCATATAAGTACGCTTCCAAAGTTGTTGTCGTTGATCCTGAATGGAAGTACGACATGAATAATTTCAATACTAACGGCTGAATTATTCTTGATATGAAATGAAATGAAGAACAAAATTATTACAATAAATATACTAAAAATATTAATAGGTAAATAGGTCAAGTTAAAATTGCATTTAAAAAAAAATCAAGCTTCTTATGGATATTGCGGATAGAGAATTAAGTCGTAAAAATACGCGGAAAGTTGTAGAATAAAAATCTAATTTACAGTTTCTCTCAAATTGATTGAAGATTTGTTTTCGTATAAGGAGGATTTATTTCTTTAGTTTTACGTATTCACGTAAATTTTTAGTGTATACAGAATGAGTAATTATTTAAATTTTGAATTGGTTTCTTTTGTAACAGATTTAAAAATTTTAAGTACAACTGAAAAACTTACGATACGAGGCAATAGCAAAAGGGTAAGAGTGATCGGATGAAGTATGAAAGTCTATAAGTTCTTATGACAGCAGTTCCATAGATGTGGCTGTGTTTTCCTTGCTTTGGCATTTTGTACTTCTTTTTTCCAGGCGCTGCACATAAAAAGTAAGTTTACACACAAATAAATAATCAGACTCAATCATTTTTTAAGAAAACGATCGCTTACATTTCCAAATCCTTACTGAGAGTGTCGCTAACATCCTCAGGGAGAGCATCGTAAATATCACTTGCCGATATATGCCGATTTTTCCGACACCAGTATATGTCTTTTAGCCACCTGAAAACCAGATGGAGCATAATATGCATTAACAAATGTAGATTAAATACTGACATTTTAATAAAAAGTATTGTACAGTCACTTTAGCTTCAATTGTTATATATAACGATCGGTGCTGTGAGCCTCGTTGTTTATACGTGATTTTATAAGAATTTAGATAATTAATAAATCAATAATGGATGCAAATTTACATAACTTTTCTCAATTAAGCCGAAGCGTATTCTCGCAGAAGAAAACTCCGCGTGTTTCGTGCAGATAAATTTTTCTTGCGGATAACAGATGGTTTCGTGATTTTCCGTATACAAAAATCGGTATGTTATTAAAGCGCTGGCATTAAAAATTTCCTTTAGAAAATTTTGTAAACTTCTTTCCTACAACTTGCTAACGAGAAATTGAATGACTGACGATTGCCGTTTTCTTAAGAAAGCAACAATCGCGAATAATAATTAGAGCGGAACAATTATTCAAGTGGACCAATTGTACATACGCGCGAAATTTATCAAAGACGTTACTGCAAATAACAAATAATAACTAATATAGGAATCTTCACTAATAACACTTAATTATCTCAGTCTTCGTGAGTAATCTTGGATGAACATTTCAGTCGAACGCGCATTGTAGAGACCGAATGAATTGATAAATGAAAACAGTGAAAGCATCTTGTCTTAAAAATATATAAAGAAATTTTGATAGGAACTGAACAGATGAATGTGAATTGATTCTTCGTAAATAACTTACCAAAAGGTTAATCTGCTGAAAATGTTAGCTTTCAATTTTGGACTAGGATTAACCGCCTTTTCTGAGAAGTCCATATTAAAATTTTGTCTAATTTGTTTTAATCTTCAGAACAACGGACAATTCATCGCCTACGTATAACGAACGAACTACGATATGGACTTGTATAAATAGTGGCAATGCTGTAATCTAGTGACATCAATTTAATAATCTACGACTACGATTAAAAAATCCTTATATCTAATCATAATGTACTCTCGAAGTTTTCTGAAATTAAAAATATTTTATAACGTCAGTGTTTAATTAAGTTGGTAGCAAAAATTCGTACGAATTCTCAAAAATCGGTAACAGTTAGTGTAACATCTGAACACTGCTCATTCATTATCTGATACGGAAGTTAATTCTAAAATGTGTTAAATAGCCAAATTTGTCAAATAAATTCGATTAAAAACAACTGTTATAGAAATTTACACGTTTTTTATTTGTAAGCAACAGATTTACAAAAGTTCTGTCAGTTACACTGGTTGATATCGGTTTATAGATTTAAAAACAGTATGAATTAAGTTTCCTGTATAAAAACTAGTATTTTAAATTGACCCACTTTAAATTAAGCTACTGAGTACATATAGTAACTTTTTAATATTCGAAATTAAATCAATGAAGCTGTAAATTAATACCAAAACAAAATGATGCTGGATGCTGAGCGTTAGATCCAAGTCAAGCGTTGCAACTCGTGTGACGGTGATGTACGACCAAAGGATACGAGATACTAAAGAAGTTAACCTGATGCAGTTGTGCACAATCTAAATTAGTTTTAGCTCCCTAATCAAACCCTTACGAAGTGAAAAAGAGGTTGAGAACCTTTTCTCTTTGTAGCTCCGCCTCTTATGCGCAGAAATCTTAAGTTTGCTCTCTGCTTCGCTTGATCGCTACTCGACAGCAACGCCTAATCGTTTAAAACTGTTGTTGATTCAAAGAAAAATGTAAAAAGCGCTTGCTATATCAATTTTTGTTACCGATGTATAAATCACCGCAGTATTAACTGATGTAAAAAGTTTTAAGAAAATCTATACGAGTTGAAAAATCGGTGAACTATATTAAGCACAAACGCGTAATAAGAATTTTTTCGCTGGGTTGAATTCGCGAGATTTTTCTCACTGCTTCTGGGATCTCATGTCTCAGCTGCATGCCAGTCACTACGAGTGGGGGTCGCAAGGTTGACTCTCATTTACAAGTGTGCAATTCACACATCAAGCTCACCAAGTGATTTGCGATTGGCCTATCGCATCCTATCAAACTGAAGATTAGAAAAGGGGTCGTGCGGAAAAGAATCAATAACATTTAATTTATTAAAACAGTGGCTTATGTAGTATCCCGTTAAATTATGCATTATACAATATATTTATTTAAAGCACACGCGTGAACGAAATTAATTTCATTTCAGTACGAAAAATTAAGATATAAGCGTGTTTTTATCCTGGCGTTTGCGCGAAACTTTTCGTTAATTTGTTTTGTAAGCGATTTTTTTTTAAATTTAAACGAATTTGTCGTGAAAAGACATGAGCAATTGAATCGTGTACTACATTTCAAAGAATCCTGTTAAAATATGTTTATCAAAAACAAGAATTACAGGTTCTCAGAGCGCTAATGATCGATGACCGTAATCAGAAGGTAAAATTACATAAAAACGTGCAGGTGGATTTTTTTGATTATTGAAAATGTTCTAGAGGATGAATATTTAATTCTTGTAGTTGTAGTACAACAACTTATAAGCTGTAGTATTAAAATTTTTTTAAATTATCTTTATTTTATTTCTTGAGACTTCGCAGTGAATTGATCTGTTTTCGTTTTAGAAGGAAAAAAATTATAGAATTCATCACTTGAATTATTATCAATGTCGGTTTGTTTGTGAATAAACTTATTTATTCTCGGATCAAGTGCATATAACGACAGAACTAGAACAAGCAGAATAAATAATGACTTACCGATCTGATCCGGCCTTAGTAAATTAGATTTTTGAGCTGGGCATTGCATTCCGAAATTTACGAATTGGGGTAAGTTTTATAAAAACCAGATCCGAGTCAATTCATGCTAAATCGGATTGATATACCAAAAAGTTGTGTATTTTTTTTTTTTTTTTTTGAAAATATTAATAAATAAATATTAATTTGAATAAATTGTAATATTAATCTTGCGTAAGCGATGCAATAAAAAATTACGCAGAATACTGCAGGATATAAGCAAACACCGTCGTTATTAATATACTTCGAATTTCTCCTGTAAAGGATCAAATAAAGCTGGAAAGATTAAATATGATTCAAATCGCTAGATTTTTATTTTTACTTTTTTTACATACAGAAGACGATCGAATATCTCACCTGCGACATGATAATCCGTATTATGAGAGGGAGATCGGAAAACTTGAAGATTTATTTACCACCAGTCTGACGTAGAATGATTTCAGCAGATATTTGACGAATGACATGCCTAGTATTAAAAACCAAGTCAATGAGAATAAAAAAAAGGTTGCATATAAAGTTCAATTAATTCAATCATGATTAATAGTTAACATTAAATCCTACGTATTAATGGGGTCTAATTTGTGCGAAGAAAATTATAAACAATCAGACAAGCAGCAGGCTACATTGAAATGTAAAATGAGCCATCTCCTAAAATTAAATTTAAACTGAAATTTATTGTACCTTTGTTTTTCTTTTTCTTTAATCAGTAGAATCTTTAATAATTTACTCTCTAAATCTGAAAACGTCATATATACTTGGAAAATGTGAAAAGTGACAAATTCTATGTGACAAATCGTTCACACATTCAGCATATTACATGTCACTTTTCCAAGTGAATTTTACACTTTCAGATTTGCACGGTAGTAAATTTAGAAGCATCAAGTGATAAAGTACAAAAACTCATTTTTGAGTCTATGTAAAATATACGCGTTTAGAAAACTGAGTAAGATATACATTGTAAATTAATTAGCAATTATATACAATCCTTGAATTAACTTTTCCGCATAAAAGAAAAGATAAGATAACTTGTCTTTACTGCAACTATACTTAGATCTGAAGCCTTGAATTGATTCTTCTTCTTTCTTTATTTCTACACTGTATTTAATACATTTTCCATAAATTCTTTTGCAATTATATAGTCAATAAGTGGATACTGATCGCTAGACCCACTTAAAAATATTTCGCAAGCAAATCAAGCAAATATTTTTACAGTAAACAATTTTGATGAACTTTTAAAAACGCCTAAAAAATTATTTTATTATTAATTTATAGTGCAAACGAAATAAGGACTGCAAACTCAACAAACTGATTAAGTACGATTTATGCACTTACTCTGCAATACAAATTTTTGTTGATATACAACAATTTCAGTTACGGCTGTAGTCGAAAAATCGAAGTATTTGAAATATTTGCATTTTCTGAAATATCCAGTTGATCATCTGCATTTTAAATTGCATAATTAATATTTAAAAAAATTATAATTGACATAAAAACACATACAATTGACATCGAAGGTAGACATTATTAATTTTTCTGGAAACTCAAGGATGCATCGAAGTTCCACAAGAAATTGATACGCACGCAACATCGCATTACACACATAAGTATATACCTATATATCGTGACGTTGCATTCACCGAGTACAGCGCCACTGCAACTGCAACTACTTCTACATGCATTACTCATATTGGGAAACGTTCCGGTTAACCTTATCCTTAGACCGCTGCCAAAGCAGTCTAAATCCGAACCTGTTTAGGCGTGCTGAATTGCTGTACATTATTATTTATTTTTTGTTTTTTATATACTCACATTCGAAATTCATTGTGTCTTTCTTTTATTAATTCTCAAGAGAATGGCGTGAGATATAGAAGCCTGGCGAGTGCCTAAAAGAATATTTGCACGTTAGTGAAATAAAAATGTTTACACCGCAATTATGGGTATAGTGCTTTGAGTGCGGCACAAATTTCATGTACTATGCATTTTACCATTTTTTTACATCGCTACTGCCTCTCGCGCCGATAAGAACTACTAAGAACATTGATAGATAAGACTTTTTTAATATCTTGGGAGCAGAATGTTGAGTGAATGAAAAATGTAATCTCAATTGTAAACATAATGAGACGCAGCTAAAAGTCTACTGTTCTCGTACCGTAAGCGAAATATTAAAAGCTCTGCTAGCTTGTGTTATTCATTAAAAAAAAAAGAAAACAGGGTTTTTCGTACTCATCTGGACGAGTTAAACAGTAGTAGATTTTGATTGAATGTGAGGCAGTTTTTGAAAATTTGCGTCGGACAGCTTGTGCGTCTTTGCTTGGAGAGGACATGGCAGAAGCAAGCGATGAGACTTCCTTCCCCCAGAGCATCAAATTACCGGCGGCTATTGAAATTTTCGCAAATGTACAGAACGCCCAGAAGTTC